>PVIU01011646.1:0-63795 GCA_004026605.1 Ondatra zibethicus
TATAAACAAGCTGAAAAATAAAAATCACATGATCATCTCATTAGATGCCGAAAAAGCATTTGACAAAATACAACATCCCTTCATGATAAAGGTCTTGGAGAGAGCAGGGATACAAGGAACATACCTAAACATAATTAAGGCAATATTCAGCAAGCCAACAGCCAACAACAAACTAAATGGAGAGAAATTCCCAGAGATTCCACTGAAATCAGGAACAAGACAAGGTTGTCCACTCTCTCTATACCTATTCAATATAGTTCTTGAGGTCCTAGCTAGAGCAATAAGACACCAAAGGGAGATCAAGGGGATACAAATTGGAAAAGAATAAATCAAACTCTCACTGTTTGCTGATGATATGTTTATATAAGTGATCCCAAAAATTCTACCAAGGATCTTCTACAACTCATAAACACTTTCTGCAATGTAGCAAGATACAAGATTAACTAAAAAAATCAGTAGCCCTCCTGTACACAGATGATAAAAGGGCTGAGGAAGAAATCAGGGAATCAACACCCTTCACAATAGCCACAAATAGCATAAAATATCTCGGGGTAACTCTAACCAAACAAGTGGAAGACTTGTATGACAAGAACTTTAAATCTTTGAAGAAAGAAATTGAAGAAGACCCCAGAAAGTAGAAAGACCTCCCATGCTCTTGGTAGGCAGAATTAACATAGTAAAAATGGCAATCTTACTGAAAGCAGTCTACAGATTCAATGCAATGCCCATCAAAATCCCAGAAAAATTCTTCAAAGACCTCAAAAGAATGGTACTCAACTTTATTTGGAAAAGCAAAAAATCCAGGATAGCCAAAACAATCCTGGGCAATAAAAGAACTTCTGGAGGCATCACAATCCCTGACTTCAAACTCTACTACAGAGCTACAGTACTGAAAACAGCTTGGTACTGGCATAAGAACAGACAGGAGGAACAATGGAACCGAATAGAAGACCCAGATATCAATCCACACATCTTCGAACACATGATCTTTGATAAAGAATCAAAAAATATCAAATGGAAAAAAGAAAACTGTGAGAGCTTTTGTGGAAAACTGAGACTTTGTCAACTAACAGGTATAGACCCAGCAGAGATTATAGTTCCTTTTACTGCTGATGAAATTAAAAAATTATGGGAAGACAATGAACCATGGCAAAGAAACTTTGCCAATTTCTTGGGAGAAATTAATAGCAATTATCCCAAAAGTGATAGAATTAACCTTATAAAGAGAACAACTTGGATCTTCCCAGAGTTGTACATGATGCAGCAATAAATGGAGTCCATACATTTTATATTGATGCAAATAAATCAGGAAAGGCAGGTTACAAATATGAAGAATAAAGTAAGGTGGAACAAAGCCCTTATAATTCTGTCTAAAAGGCAGAAGTATATGCTATTCTCATGGTATTAAGGGATTTTTAAGAACTTCTCAATATAGTTACTGATTTGCAATATGCAGAAAAAGTTGTCTTGCATATTGAAACCGCTGAATTTATACCAGATGATACAGAATTGACTTCATTATCCATTCAGGCTCAAGACATAATCAGTAATAGGCTTTGTTCCATATACATAACACACATCTGATCCCATATGGGTCTGCCAGGTCCTCTATCACCAACTAATGGAGAAATTGATTGATTATTGATTGGAAGTGTGCTGAAGGCCTCAGAATTTCAGAAGAAACATCATGTCAATAACAGATGTTTAAAGAAAGAGTTTTTGATTACATGGCAACAAGCTAAGGAGATTATAAAGAGATGTCCTACTTGATCTTTCTATAACCAAACACCATTACCTATAGGGTACATCATGTACAACTCAAAGGGTACTCAAAGGACTAAGATCTGGCAGATGGATGTATTCCACTTTACAGAATTTGGAAAATTAAAATATGTGCACCACATCATTGACACTTATTCCGGTTTTCAATGGGCAGCTGCCTTGAGCTCAGAAAAGGCTGATTTGGTAATCACACATTTATTAGAAGTTATAGCCATCATGGGTATACTTGAACAAATAAAAACAGGCAATGATCTAGCATATGTGTCTAAGAAAATAAAAGTTTTTTGCTTATTATAATATAAAGCATATTACAGGTATGCCAAACAATCCTACAGGTCAGGCAGTTATTGAAAGACCAAATTGAACTATGAAGGATACGCTAATCAAACAGAAGGGGATGGAAAATACCCCCAAAATAGACTGCATAATGCTTTATTAACTTTGAATTTTCTCAATGCTAATGAGAAAGGAAGAACAGCAGCAGAGAGACATTGGATAATAGAAAAAACTTGTGAATTAAATCAGCTGGTGTGTTTCAAGGATGTACTGACCTCACAATGGAAACCAGGAGATGTGCTATGTTGGGAAAAGGGCTTTGCACAGGAGAAGAAAAACTGTCAATACCATCAAAATTAATAAAGATTTGGTTTGAAAAAGAGAAACCTCTTGAGAAAGAGAAATGATGGCTCATCCACAGAGGTGACAATCATACAGGTGGTAAGAAAACCCCTTAAGGTTTGGGGCAGGGTTCTGTTATTGTTTTTGCAGGAAAATATTCATCTTCAAAGAATCGAGAGACCTTGGACATCTAGATGCCTAAAGATGAAGAGATAGCTATCCAGAAAGTATCAACAAGCAAAGAGGAAACTGACTTATGATGGTGTATTATCTGCATTGTAAAATTTGATTATCTGGACATGTATACATTTCTACTTAAAAATAAGAGTTGGCTTTGGAGTTGGACATTGGTTATCCTTCTCTAAATCCAAACATACTGTTAAAAGAAAAATTCAGAATTTTTGTCTCATCTGGTATGGGACAGAAAGAAGATAGATTTTAAGGAAATATTTTACTTTTCTCCATGCCCATTTTGTTTATATCATATCTTTTGTTGAGTATATGTCTATATGAATAATGTTTAAGTTTTCCACAACGAACAGTAGATTTTCCTGCAGTAATCTTTGCAGCTTCCAGGAAGAATATGGGGCCCCACAACAATGACTCCACCTGGTTGATTTGATGTCATGATGCTGATAGTGCTACTATGAGACCAGTTTTTGGGTACCAGCTGAGGAAATTGTACATCTTCTTACAACGTTCTTGCCAGAACTCCAGATAAGAACTTCAGAAGAACCCTACCAAATACTCAGAGACTATTTGCAATTATACCAGACAGTAAACTTGAAACTTAACCATCATTTTACTTTTACAGGATCCCATAGAAAAAACATCACCCCCATGACAGCTGAAAGCAACTCTAGAAGACAATGTCCTCTCTACCAATAAAGTTGCCCTCAGGGATAGGGATACCATTTCAGGGTTGATTATTACTCATATAGAGTTGGGAGTTGGGGTGGAAATTATATAGGCCCAGAGATCTCAAAAAAATAAAGAGGGTAAACCGAATGAGATAATAAATAGATTAGTGTGAATTTACTCACTGTAATAACAATAATAGTGAGCAATAGAGTGAATACTTGTGAACTGTTATTTATGGACAATTTATATTAGTATAGATTTTTATATATTGATACGAGTTCAAATTATATTTGTTATATTGAATATTCTCCTATTTCTGTTTATGATATTTGTACACCTATACAAAGTTATTTTGTCAGATCATATCCATGCATGTTTCTACCCCGTTTAAGACATTTTGTATATTGATACAATTTTAGGAGATATTTATCATATTGTATTATATATTTCTACTACTGATCAAGTTATTTAGACATTGTTTACATTTTGAGGTCATTGTCCTCCTTTACTGCACAATATTAAAGATTGTTTAATATTCTGATATAAAGTCTTAATCTTTAAATTATATAGGTATTAAGTATTATAGGTCAATAGTCATTCATGTTTGTTATACTTTTAGTCAGACTAATTAGGTTCTTTAGATACATAGAGATTATACTCTGCATAGATAGGTAATCTTTAACCACTTCAAAGATCTGTAGAACATGGCATTTAAATAACTTAGGATTCTGTTGAAGTGAGACACGATTGCTCCAGGCAGCACTGATCTATTCCCGAGAGAGTGTTGAGCACCAAAGACACTCCATTTGGAGTTTGTTTTCTTCTTGGCACAACTGGCCTTTGGGCAAGGAACTGCCCACGCCTCGACCATTGATAAAGTACATGATGTCCAGACTGGGCAAGCAGGATACAAGAGAAGAAGACTGCTAAATCTTGCCAAGACAGAGTAAGATGGTTCTGAAAATGTTTCTGCCTCTGAAAATGGACTGTCAGTTACTCCAGGCCTTAGCCAAAGTTGGTTGCTTTAATGTTGCAAATGAGACTTTGGTTGATTGCTCAGGCAGCCAGTTGTCTCTGTCATCTACTGCACATTTTGGAAGTTGCTTAATTGTACTTCCTGCCTACTCAAGTAATATTATCTCTCTTCTCAGGCCTTTGATGGGGTTGAAGATTAGATAGTTGTAGTTACCATCCTCTTATGAACTAGCCAAGCCATTTCCAATACAAGACTTAGACTCCTTAGGATAGAATGTTTATTAAAACATTCAACATATGTTCCTTGCTTAATATTGTTTATGCTGGTTGTAATTCTAATATTATACTTGTTATCTATTCCTAGTGTATATAGTTTTGTATTGGGTTTAGAATTCCCTCATTTAAACAAAAAGGGGAGGTACTATGGGAGCTTCTTCAGCCAATAGCCTTTAAGATACCAGCCTACTTGGGCATGGTCTCTTATACTATAAATGCAGCTGTAAAAGCCTGCACTCACTCTCTTGCTTCTGTCTCTCCCCGCTGCAAGACTCTGTTCCTGTTCCCCAGTCATGCAGAGGATTGTGATCTAGGACAGTGATCTGTAAAGTCTCCCCTAAATAAATAACTCTTTATTATAAGTAATTCTGAACTAGTGAGGGATTATTTTGTATCTTCTGCCATCAATTCATCTCTGCCCTGGGAAGGAACCTCCTCGTCTCTTGAGTCAACTTTCCCCTCACAGTTGGGTCTCCACCAGCCCCTCCAGCATCTCTAACCCTAAAGAAAACACAGTCTCCTTTTCAGTGTTTTCTCCGTCCCATCACTGGTACCATGGAAGTGCAAGTTTCCACGAGGATTCCCTTTATTCTCTTCCTTCATTTTTTGCCACTCTCTCCTCAGTTCCATTTGCCTGGCTTTCCCTTCCAGAGTGTGAATGAGCCTTCTCACGTCAAAGCTTCCCCTCCCTCCAGTGTCAGACACCATCCCTTCCCTATGTCTCACCTTCTCAAAAGCACTCAAGACTTGCTTCTTGTGACTTCAGGGGCCATATGTTTGCCTGCCTCTTTCCCCAAATCTTTGTATCTTTTTGCTATTTACATTCTCTTTAGATGATCGAATCTAGTTCCTTGACTTAAACATCATTCACATGCTAGTAATTTGCAAATGAATATATTTCCAGTGTTATGCCCAAGTTTCTGGTTCCCAAATGAATTGACGGACCTGGATTTCTGATGCAAATTACATGAGGGTTTTTTACTAATATTCTAACTTAGTCTGAATCAACATCTTTCCAGCACCCCAGCATGGTGGGTGTGGAAAGTGTGGCCATGAGCCCTGGGAGGCTAAAACTTTTAAAAGAGAAACACTGTAATCAGGGGAGTTCATGTCCTGTTGTCTTGAGATTGGGTAAGGAGTATATAGGATAAGGTAGTTTCTGAAACCATTGGTCAGTTTTTGGGTGTGAAAGCCTAACAAAGAGCCATTAATAACTGACAAGGTATCTTCAAGGATAGGATGCCTCCCAAGAACATCTAATTTTATGGCCCTACTCCCTATCTTCTTAATTGGCCATTTTTAGGCTATCTGCTCAAATTTCTGCTATGGCAGCACATTTCTGGAGCTGAGATCACCCACCGCCCAGCTCATTATATGGCTTAAGATGAAGCTCCCTTTTTAAAATGGAGTTCACAAAGTCAGGTACTCACACCACGTGTCTAGTTAGTGCCATATTTAACACACATTTATGTGGGTGTTCAATCAATAACCAAAGCAAAACCTCATTTCTTCTCTTCAGATCTGTTTCTTACTTGTCCCCTTTTTGGTATATGACCCCATCATAAATACAGTCAACCAGGAGCCTCAGATACAGCTGTGATCTTTTTCTTTGATATATGATTTTCATATTCATTTTTAAAATCAGTTAACTGATTCGTAAGTGTGAGCACACATGTGCTATGGTGTGTGTGTAAGGGTCTGAGTTGGTTCTCCTTTCCCACCTTGCTGAAGCAGGGTTTCTCTTGTTTCTGTGGTTTGTTGCACTGTAGCTGGTCTATGAAGTTCCAGGCAAACTATCCTGTCTCCATTTTCCATCTTGAAGTAGGAGTGCTGGGATTAGATTCAGGCTGTGACACTGGGCATTTTCAGTTTGCATGGCCAGTGCCTTTTCCCACTTAGCCAGCTCTCTCACCACTCTATATTCCATCCTTTTGCCAGTTCCATCTGGTACCAAACACATCCTCTTAGCTACTACTGCTAGCTGAGTACAGTGGCGCATGCCTGTACCCCAGACTCAGCAATATGAGGCAGGAGATGGAGACTCTGAAACTAACCTGAGCTACATATTGAGACCCTTCCTCAAAAACCAAACAGAAATCCACTTTATTTTGCATTGTATCACCAAAGTCCCTGACCCTCTCTTGCTGGTATGGCTTTGTAAATGGGGTCTGTGGTTTCTTGCTTGCCCTCTGCACAATCCCTGCACACAGCAGAGAGAATGAGCCCTTTCAGATGGGAGCAGTGTGTTGTCATCCCCATCTGAAGTCATTGGTGAAGTCATCTGAAGCCTAGGAAGAGGCTCCAAGTGCCTGACCACAGTCTCAGCGGGTGCTCTGACCTCTGCCTTCCTCTCTGATCACAGTGCTTGCTGTTCCTCCTATTGGTGTTCTGTCCTTCAGTTCCATGATGGGGTCTTTGTACTTAGAAGTTTCTACAGTCAGAAATGCTCTTCACCCACACATCCCACAGTCTTGTCTTCACAGAACAGGTTTCATGTGACATGGTACCAAGGCAAGAACTCACCTCCTATGCTATCTTCACCGAGTGGCTTAAAACAAGACAGGTTTCCAACTTGCTGGTTCCACACATTGCAGGTTGGTGGAAGTTCCCAATCCTTAGTGTCCTCACGCTAGGCTGAGGGAACAAATAATTTTTGGATAAGGTCTGTTGTCATGCTGGACTTAGAGACAGCTCTGAAAGTCATGGGATGGCAACCACCATCTGGCCTAGAGATGACATACCTTATTTATGCTTCTGAGTCACAAAACCAGAATGTGATGCCACTCAGCCACAGACAGCCAGAAAGGCCAATCTAGCAGGTGTCCTGAAGGCAAGTGACTCCACTGGTCACCACAGCCCTCACACTATTTTGTTTGCACAATGTTTCTCTAGTTTGAGGGATAAGGAACAAAACTGTGTACCCGTCACTCGCTGAGAAATTTTAAAATACTTTTGAGACCTCAGAGGCCCCTCCTTATTATGTTCCTCCATTTCCAAGGTGCAACCACTGCCCTAACTTTTGAGCAAATAGGTTGGATCTCCTGAAACTCAGTGTGGTGCTATTGGTAAGGGGTGGGACTTAGTGGGAGGGCTCTGGATCATGGAAAGGGCATGCTCCTAAAGGGGATGTGGCACCTCTTTTGGTTCTCAGGCTTAAGGTGAGTCATTCTGATCCACTCGAGCCACATGGTCCCACTGTGATGCACTGATTTGCCATAGCCTCATAGCACCTCCAAGACTGTGCCCCAATATGTTTTGAAATATTTGTGTACACTGTAAAGATGTGTCTCTGTCTAAGGCACCTTCTGATTGGTTTAATAAAGAGCTGAATGACCAATAGCTAAGCAGGAGAAAATAGGTGGGACTTCTGGGGAGAGAGAAGAGCTCTGGGAAGAAGAGAGGCAGGGACCCCAGCAAGGCATGGAACAAGCCGGACGTACAGAATGAAGGATAGGTTTAAAAAGAAAGTCACATGGCAGAATGAAGATTAATAAAATCAGGTTTATTTAAGTTATAAGAGCTAGTGGGACAAGTTTGAGCTAAAGGCCAAGTTTTCATTATTAACAATAAGTCTCTGTGCCATTATTTGCTGGCTGGAAGTCCAAGGAAAGTCCAGCTACACCTATACACCCCCTCAGCAGATTATCAAAACACTTATCACAGTAATGGGAATCTGACCAACACAAATACCATGCTTTTATTATTATTTTTTTTGTTTGTCTTGACTGTGTAGTGCATGCACATGTACCTGTTCATGTGCATGCAGGAGCATATGGCTGTGAACTTGCCTATGGGGGCTAGAGGTCAATGCCAGTATGTCTTCTCCACCTACTTGAGGCGCAATATCTCCAGTGAACCCAGAGCTGGCTATTTTGTCTAGCGATTTAGGGACCAGCAAGCTCTCTGGATCTTCCTGTCTCTGTCCGCTCAGCACTACAGCTACAGATGCTCTACACCCAGCTTTTGTATATGGTTGCTGCGGGTTCAAACCCTGGTCCTCATGCTAGTTCAGCAAGCATTTTACCCACGGAGCTGTCTTCTTAGCGCCCAATTCTTTACATTTATCAGTGCACTTTTGCTTGGTTCCAGCCATTTTGGACTCATGAAAATGACTGTGTTTTGAATTGCTTTTTTTCAGTAATAAGTGAAATGCTTATGCTTTATGCAGACTAGACTGATAGAAGTCATTTAAATGTATTCATGTTAATGTTGGGGTACATTATGTTCCTATAAACAGTGTCTCTGTGAGTACTTAAACATCTATCTTGTGGGAAGGAAGATGCTAGGTTTTAAGACAAGAGTACATTGATATTTAGCAGCTAAAGTTAAGCCATTTCATAGTGGTTTTGGTAGGTGGTCATAGTAAATCCCACAGAGCTACATCCCCAGCGCCATCAATACTGGCAGCTCGATGTACTCCCTTTCGGGTGCTCAATGCCTTTACCAACACTCGGTCATTTACAGTTTAACTTTTGCCCATCTGGTGGGACGAGATGGTCTCATCTGGGTTTGCGTTCATAGCTAAGGAGGGTGACCTTTAGTTACAGCAGGAGGTTCACACTTGCTGTCCTGGCACAATTACTAAAACAATCCTCCTCTTCTCTAACATGTCTGGATTTAGACAATAAATCTTGGGCTACTGTCTTCTCCATGGCTTTCCTTCATAGTGTGGAAATTTCCTTTTGGCCTTTTCAGATTAAGAAAGGCTGCTAATGTGTTTAAGCGATTCTGAGGGAGGAAGAAGAATTGGGGTAGATCTAGAGGAAAGAGCAAAAAACAAATGAGAGGGAGACCAAACTTATTAAGTACAATTACTCAGTCTGACTCAGAGTGACCGGCTCTAAAGCTATGTGTGATGGATCCTCCTCATGGGCACAAGCAGATGGAGTGGAGCAACAGAATCCAGAGTCAAACTGAAGGAATTTGTTTACTTGTTCCTCAGAAATGACTCACGTGACAGTCATGCCACTCACTTGCTACAGTCTGTAATGGTTCCCTTAGCATGTGCTCATCTTGTGAGCCCCTGACCTTCCTACTACACCAATCTATATTGTACTCAAATATAGTAACCTCTTATATTTGAGTATAATACATCCCCCAAAGGGAAAATCAAATATATAACTTGTTATAATTTATAATGATGGGGGTTTACAATTGTTAAGAAAAAAATGCTTTATAATATACCTTATCTCTTTCCTCAAAGAAAGCCTGGAAAGGCATTTTCTACAGTTGTCTAGATGTGGAGGCTGAGTGGTGTGGAGTAGAGTTCTTGCCCCAGGAGTTCTGAGCTGAAGACTTAAGCCAGCAAAGCCCATTCCTGCAGGCAGATATAAATGGGGTTGAACACACACATAAGCCTACTGGGAACCAAATACCAAATTATTTCTGGCCCAATCTTCTGCTCTCATTTCCAATATGCAACGTTTGCACATTCCAAGTCCAGCTATTGCTTATCACTGAATAAAAATAAGATAAGCATGGCAAATGGTATTTTTTCCTGTTTACAAAGCTTCCATACAGGACTCTGGCCAGATCATTCAGTGCAGCAAAGGACTTTAATCTGAATCTCCCAAAAAATTGAGAGATAAACCCATTTTAAAAATCCCACCTTAAGAAGGATGCTGGGTGAGAAGTTCTCATTGTTGCTAGAGTCTTAAGTAACCATTGAACACAAAATTCTTGGGACACAAGATTCTGGGAACACATTCAGCTGCCCCTAATGGGAGTGTGTCTGTAAGGGGCACCCAGATTCCCAGCTGACCAGACCAATTCTCACATGGTTTCCTGTCCTTGTTTGTTCTCTGTTGCTATGAGAGAACAGTAACCAAAAGCTACTTGAGGGAGGTAATGCTTTATCTGAGTTACAGGCTACAGTTTCTCATCAAGAGAAGCCAAGCTGCTGGGAGGTGGTGGTGCACGCCTTTTATCTCAGCACCCGGAGGCAGAGGCAGGTAGACCTCTGTGAGTTCAAGGCCAGTCTGGTCTACAGAGTGAGTTCCAGGACAGCTAGGACTGTTATGTGGAAAAACCCTGTCTCGAAAAACCAAAGAGTCAGGGGAGCCAAGACAGGAACCTGAAAGTAACAACTAAAGTAGAGACCATGGAGGAATACTGTCTACTGTCTTGCTCCTCATGGCTTGCACAACTTGATTTATTACACAGCCCAGGACCTGCCACACAGCGGTGGCCTCCAGTGGGCTGAGCTTTCTCACATCAATCATTAATCAAACGAGATTGGGCACGTTCAGGGTGGTATGGCCGTCTATATAAGTAGAAGAAGCCAGACTCAAATGGCTGCTTACTGTTATAGTTCATTTGTGTGTTTTCTGGAAAGCGTGAAGCAATAAGGCAGAAAAACCGGAGATACCAAGTGTTGGCACAAAAATTTTTTAGTAATGGGAACTTTATGTTGTTTATAGTTATAATGTGTATGTGTCTGTTAAACTCAGAGAAGTATACACCAAAAGAATCAATTTTAATGTGTGATTTTTTTTAAAATAAAAGTAATTGTAATGGAAAAAAATCATTAATCAAGAAAGTGTCCATAGGGGTCTCACAGGCCAATCTGTTGGGGGTGATTGCTCAATGAGGGTATTTCTTTCCAGGTGATCCTAGTTTGTGTCAAACTGGCAAAAATAATCAGCACATCCCCAGCTGTCCAAAAAACACAATGACAGGGTGGGAACGGCTGCACGTGCCTGTAATTTTAGTGCGTGGGAGGCAGGAGAACAAACACAAGGTCAAACTCCGCCTGTGTGCTCAGTGAGTTTCAGGCCAGGTGAGGCTACATAGCAAAACTCTGCAAACCCCCACAAAAACCAAAAACCCAAACAAACAGACACAAAACAGAAAATCTCTCCAAAGAAATCCAAAACTATTGAAGGGACATTAGCCCAGTTGAGGATGTGGCTCTGGCAGGCCTTGCCCTTCTCCCCAGTTCCCTCTGCCTGGCTAAAAACCATTTAGATTACATTCCTGAAGCTAGCACCTAAGGTCTAATCCTTTCTTTGGCCACTTCCTCCTCCTGAGGCCAACTACCAAGGTCCAGCTATTGAAGTATTAAAGTCCAGCAATCAGAAATCCCTTTGGCTCACCTAATTAACATGCCCGATTAAAATTAAACACCTTTTCTTAACATGGGTTTCCCCGTATACCTTTATAAACTGCCATTTTCCTGTGTGTCATGCCTGTCTCCTATTGAAGAATATTACTTTAACTTTGTAGAGGAGTGTTACATTTGTTTAACTAGGCAGAGATGTGTTACATTTGTTTCTGCTGTGTTTGTTCAATGATGTAACAAAGTGCTGCTGTTTTACCTTGCCTCCCTAAGGCACATGATTGGCCTAATACAAAGCTGAACAGCCAATAGCTAGGCAGTAGAGGGATAGGAGGCCAAGAGAATAAATAGGAGGAGGACTCCAGGCTCAGGAGAAGAATGAAAGAGGAAAGAACAAAAGAGAAAGGAAAGGAGCCTTCCGGGGTCAGCCAGGCAGCTGCCAGCCAGTCAGACACAGAACAACCAGGGAGAAGGAAAGAAAGGTAAAGAGCCCCAAGGCAAAATGCAGATGCAGAGAAACAGGTTACTTTGTTATAAGAGCTGGTGGGACAAGCACAAGATAAGGCCGAGCATTCATAACTAAAAATAAGTCTCTGTGTCATGACTTGGCAGCTGGTTGGTGGCCCAAAAGAAAGCCTGCTACAGTCTCCTCTCTGCCCAAAGGCAGTCTTTTGTGTGTCCCATCCCCGCTGACAAATCCCCCTGCCCCCTTTCTCTAGTTCCCTTCCCCTTCTCCCTCATTCTCTATCTCCTGTCTTTGTTTCTTATTCCCTGTCCTCTCTCTGTCCCTCTGGGGGTCTTGGGGGTCTTGAGCTGACTTGGAGGCTCCCTACAACTTATGACAGTACCTCAGATATGGACACACAACAGCAAAGGAGTCACGAGCTGTCCCGTTTAGAGTGCTCCTTCTCAAGCTATGCTGGCAGACACGCTCGTGAGGGCGTTAGGAAGCCCCCATGACTGTGCTGTCCAATATGGAAGCCATTGGTCACAGGAAGCTGTGTTCCCATCACTGAGATAAAATGCCTGCCATCCACAGCATAATGCAGGAGAGTTGTTCTGGCTCACGGTTTCATGGCAGTGGGAACACGTTGGCAAAGGCTGTGTAGTTCAAGGTGGCCACGAAGCATACTTCCCCCACAAGGCTCCACCCCCTCGAAGTTTCCAGAACTTCACAAAAGAGACGGATGGCATGGGAGCAAGGATTAAACACAGGAGCCTCCGTGGAACATTTCATATTTAAACAGTAGCAGCTATCTCATTTTTCATTGAAATAAAATTTAGAAGTCAATTGCTTAAATAGTGACTTGCTCAGTGGCACTAACAGCATTTAACGGGCTCGGTGGCACCCATGGCTACAGCAACAGTACTTAGCACATCTGAACACTTGCCTGCACTGATGCTTCCTGTGCTACGGGGAACAAGGCTTCCCACAGACTTGCTGTCTGCTATGTTAGTGTATTTCAAGACGGGCCTGGTGGGGCAGACTTGTAATTCCCAGTTACTCAGGAGTCTGAGGCAGGAGGAACTCAAGTTCAAGTCCTTGGCTGAACTAGAGTGAGTTCAGCGCTGGCCTGGGGAATTCAGTGAGATCCTCTCTCAGAATAAAAGGCGAAAAGAGGACTGGAGAAGTAGCTCAACACTAGAATGTCTGTCTAGCCTGCGTGAGGCCCTGGGTTCAATCCCTGGTACTGAGAACAAAAACAAATCAACCATTTGGCATTTGACTCTTCCTTAGGGACAAGGTGGTTGCTTATCTCCAATTCTTCCATCCTTACTGAAAACTTCAAGTTTAGGAACATCCAGGGGTGTCAGGAAAACACTTACACAGGTGACAAGAACTGCAGTCTCAAGGGGCAGTCTCTGAGGCCAGCTCTTGATCCCTCAGTCCACCCAGCCTCTTCCATCAGCAAGCCTCACAGAGGCATTCATGTTTGTCCCTGGCTCAGGTGAAAGAGAAGCACATCCTTCCCCTCTCAGGATACCTGCCCCATCCTGCCCTCGGGGTTGCACCCACCCTTGTTTCTCTCCTGGACAAAGCCCCGAGCCTGGAGCTCACTGCTCTCCAGCTGAGAAACCTTTTGTGGACTTACCAGAGCAGAAAGAAAACCTGCTACTGAGGAAAGAATCCAGGGAGCAAAAGCACAGGCCAGAACAAGATGAGGCAGGAGCAGGATCGGGCTGAAATTGTTCATTCCCTTGGAATTCACTGGGTCTTCGAACACTGTGGAAGTCAACAGCAGGGCTTCTGGGTGAGCGATCACTTTTCAAAGCTTCCCTGCACTCACCTGAGGCGTCCTTCATGCAAAACTCCACACCATCATTAAAAGCAAAGAACTGCACACAGCAGCACTAATTTGCTTGGATGGAATAAGTGACCAAGCTCTTCCGTCTGCAAACCCAGAACTAAAGAGATGGGGCTGAGATGGCTCAGAAGTTAACAGTACTGGCTGTTCTTACAGAGGACTGGAGTTCAAGTCCACAAGGTGGCTCATGCGTCTGTAAGTCCAGCTCCTGGCCTCCAAAAGCACTAGGCACACATGAGGTGCACATACTTACATGTGGGCAAAACACCCATACATAAAAAAATCATTTTTTTTGGTTTTGTTTTTTGAGACAGGGTTTCTCTGTATAACAGTCCTAGCTGTCCTGGAAACCTTTGAGATCCCACCTGCCTCTGCCTCCCGAGTGCTGGGATTAAAGGCATGTGCCACCACCACCCAGCCATAAAAAATAATTTAAAGAAGGAGTAAAGATACATTTTTTACACAGAGGGTCCAGGGTACATGGAATGTCAGTGCTTCATCAATGATGCCCAACAGTTGGTTTTCCATGTACTTTACACACAGTTAACATATAAACATGTGTATGTGGACAGGTGAGAAGGAGAACATATGCACCACTGAGGTTGCCATGTGACTGTGGGGTGGGCAAGCTGCAGCTGGATGCCAGGCCAAGCAAGAGTTAAGAGTTGTGGTCTTGTATCTGGAGGTGGCTGGCACCAAGAGTCTTTCTTTGAAGAGCCTTGAACTTTTTTCCTAGGGCCTTCACCTGATTGGATAAGGCCATTCATTCTATGAGAGATAATATGTATTACTCAATTCTGACATTAAAATAGCCACGCTGCCAGCCACGGGGATACATGCCTGCACTCTGAAGGGAGAGACAGGAGGATGGAGAGATGCAAGTCAGCCGGGGCTATACAACTAAAGTTTTATTTTTCAAGAAAGCCAAACTGAAGCCTAACTGGTATGCAAGAATCTGCATGTAGTCAATGCATGCGATTTGAGAAATCCACACGCCACCAGCTGTAAAAATATTACAATCCAAATAAAAGACACCATCTCCTTCAGGTGCTTGCTTGAGTACCCCAGGCCCACCCCCTCATGTGTGGGCAGGAACACAGTCCATGAGACTCACTCTCTCCAACATTAAGTGAGTGTACAGCACTGTTGGCCCTGTGCTGGGTGGCTCTCTAGAAGAATATACTCATCTTGCACAATTAAAACTTGACAGCAATGAACCAATTCTCCAGGCCCTCCTCCTCTGAAGCTTGTCTTTCAAGGTAAACCCAGCCACTTAAATAAAGACTGCATGTCAGCTTCTGGTGGTGCGTGGGTGATCTGTTAGCTTTCTCCAGTTTCTACATTGTACCTCCTTCTGACATGGCTACCTCTGGCCACCGATGGCCTGTCTACCAGCTCGTGGCAACCCTGTATTTGTAACATGTAGCTCTCCAGAGCTTCCATAGAGTCCCCGTGGACCCATGAAGATGTGGGTTTTGCTTTTGTTTTTATGTTAGTCGTTTTAGACTCCCCATCCTGACGCCCAGGCTGCCTCAGGGTCTTCACTGTTAGAGAGCAATGTCCCAGCGAATGACACCCCCAACTCGGGCACAAGTGTGGGTGACCACAAGCATTATACAGTGAAAGTACAGCTGACAGTCTCTAGGCTAACACCCAACTTGCAAGGCTTTGGGAACCTGCCTTCTGAATAGCTGCTGTCAATTCTGTAGAAGTCTTGTGAAGCCATGGCTTTTCCTCTTTCCATAATGGGATCCATCCCCAAATATCCCAACAGCGTATAAACCATTCTTTAATCATGACTTTTCCTGTACTGGCGACTGTGGGGCCCTGGTGTGAAAGCATTCACTCAGTTAAACCTTTGCTCTCATAATCACATCTACATAAAGCTAGTTCCCCACAATTATCCTTACTGGCAGGAGTCTTGCAAATAGACCACATAAGGACCTCAAAAGACAGGCACTGGGCGGAAGAGACAGCATGTCTGCCCTTAGTGATAAACAGATCTGGGCAGCCCTAAAATCTTCAACAGCCAACTCAGGAGAATGTAGCCTACTGATCTTTGCTCTACCCTAACAAGCTATTAATATTCTGGACTTACCTTTGCCTTTCATCTGACACAAGGTCTTAGTCTAGGAAACTATTTGTACCTTTACCCCCAAAATGTACAGGGAAAAAGTTTGTTTCATTAAACCAGCCCCAGAGAAATAAATTCCTTCTCACCTGGGTGCCAGCAGATACAGCACCCCCAAAGCATCCTGTTGGCCTGGGGGCCAATCACCATCCACTTTTCTTCTGCAGCTCATGCTGGTTGCCATGGCTACCACAAATGCAGCATTCCCAGCCACTGCGGAAGTACTCAGGGTGCACAACACTGTACCATTTTTCCTCACTACATCTTATAAACTCTAGCTTAACTAACCACACAAATGTAGTTAACACACAACCCCCCTTTTCTCTTCTTAGAATTTTGTACTGATTTAAAGTCCCATCCTTAACTAATCTTCCTGGTATCTACAGGGGAGTTTCATAGCCATGACCCGTCTGAGATGTAAGATGGCCGCTTTCTCAGATTTACCTGCTTCCATGATTCTGTGAAATGCAGGCTTGGTACCACTGTTCGCCCGTGGAATTGCTAACTATGACTATGTCGGCAAATAAACTGGAAACTTTGTGGGATTGGAAGGAATATCAAGAAGAACACTGAAAGGGAATATCAAAAGGGAACAGCAAGAAACAGCAAGGAACATCGAGAGAGCACTGGAGCAAGCATTGGCAGGAGCATAGGAAGAATAAATAGAATATGATTAAAAGACTTATGTGAGCTATTTTATTTACCCTCAAATCTTTTTAGTCAGTTCTCGCCTGCTATAACGGTCCTTCTGAATCATGAGAGGTTTAGGGGGACTAGCACCCCAACATAAACCCTGATACACAATGTGCAAGCATTCCCGCAGTACACATTTCTTTGTTTATTGCAGCTTCACGTTTTCCCAGAGTGGCTGTCCCAGGTCACTCACTCACCAGAGCTGATATCCTATTTGCCCACAGCCTTATCAGCACTTGTGATGGACAAACTCACTTTTACAAAGCTAACGGTGCACTGAAGCCCAGGAACTACGCATGTGTTTCTTTTATTTTCTTTTATATTTAACTCTATCCTGTATTTATCTGTTTCTGGCTGGATACAGAAGAACTAAGTACAGACCCTGGTAACATGAGTGTGTTGCTCTTCTACACACTTAAGGAATTGCGTGTGTCTTCTGAGGATTTAAGAACATAAGCTGTGTAAATACTGGTTCCTATTTGTCTTTGACTTCAAGTATCAAAGGGCCACATTACCGGTGACTTAACCAAGTGCGCTGAATGCTAAGTTAAAGCCACGCTAAAGAAGTCTGAAACTGTGGGAGAGGCTGTGGGTTCACCCCAGGTGCAGACCCCTGCCATTTTCCTCTGCCATCCTTACACAGGAGTTCATCTCCTGTAGCTCCAGGCTTCTGGCTACCAGGAAGGAACAATGTCAGCTCAGGAACACAGAAGTTATCATGTAAATACAAAGCAACCCATGCATCAGACAAGAATTTCAGCATGGTTTACTCATATACTCTTAATGAAACAAAGTATTCTGTCAACGATAAGAACCAGAAAGAAGGCAGCTGTCGCTCACAAGAGGTATCTGGGATGTGTATCTTCTAGACATTTCTTCACAGTAGCATCAAACATATGATTTGTAGACATCATGGAACACAGAGTTCCCACAAGTCATTGCTTTACAGGCTGCCATTTGCTCACTTGCTACTGCTCACTTTAGTATCTAAGGTTCACTTTTTTTGTCCCTTTTTAATAATTAAAGAACAATTTAAAATGCTGCAACTGGGCACATGCTTCCCTGTAGGCTAAGTTTTCCATGCAGGCCTCTTGCCACAAAAATGCAGGAAACTCAAGCATAGGATATCAGAGAAAAGTGCATGGGGCTACAGAAGAAGTCTAATTTGTCATTTATTGTGTTTGTGAAACATGTATCCTTTAACATCTCCTATTACTAAGCTAAGCTGTGAGCACACCTATTCTGTAGATGAAGACACAGCAGGATGTTGCTGCAGGACAGAGAAGGTGTGGTATGGCCCACAGCCTAAAGCTGGGTCACAGGGAGGTTTGGAGAAGGAAGCTGCAGGTAAAAGATTGCCTAGCAATTAGGCTTCTCCATAAAAGCAACAGCTGGCTTTGAACTTGCAAGTAGAACAGGAGACATGGGAATTGAATGATGTCTTGAGTTAGGACCAGAGTGGTTAACTATTAGGTGACTAATCGTCCGGGAGAAAAGCCACAGATGCGGAGATGGTTGGTGATTAATATCCCAGGTACACCCTGACATCGACACTGCCCCTGTTCCGTGTCAATGTCAAGTGTTCAGTGTGTCTGTGTCACTGTGTCTAGCAGGGAAGATCTGAAGACCAATGAGCCATCTACACCAGAGACAAGCATTTTTAATTCCTAGCTGGGGGGATTTCCCCTCTAACTTTGCTAGATGGCAAACTTAAACTAAGACCTTGAATAATGCACCCCCTGGCTATCCCACGGGATCTCTGAAAAAGGCAGCTACTACTCTGCATGGTATGTAGGTGCGAGGTGGCGGTGGAGGTGGAAACCAAGGAACCCTTTGCCCACTGCTTCTCTGCCTTGCAGAGCAACACAACTTTTATGTGATGTTTGACTTTACTTTAACTACCGACTGCTGTTATTTTTATTGGAAAGTATTTTTTGTCTGGGTGTGGTGCTACATTCCTGCAATCCCAGTACTTGGGAAGTGGAGACAGAACTGGGAGCAATCCATGAGTCTGGACTACAACATGAGACCCTGCCTCAAAAAAACCTTAAATGAAAACATCCAGGAAATACTTTTCTTACCAACAAGTAACAGATGAAATTTTTTCACTGTGATTTTCCTTATGCCCGAGGACACACAAACTTGCTGATGTCAGACAAGACTCATTTCAAATCCCGACCCTGCTACTCGGCAATTGCACCCTGCAGAGCCTTTGGTGAGAATAAGGTGGGATTACACAAGGGGTTTAGACCATGCCTGGCATTCCTACTTGCTTGAAAGGCAGACAGTGATGGCAACTGCCAGTTTTTAATCTCCCACGAGCTTTTTTTTTTTTTCAAGTCCAAAACCAAAATGAAAACTGGAAGGATCTGATCCCTGGCTTAACTTCACATACTTCTTCAGGAAGCCCCACACTATATAGCAGGACAGGACTTGTCTTTCTCACCTCTGCTATGGGTACACACATGTGGCTGGAAAGGGAGCTAGAGAAAGCCTCCATCTTCGCTGGGTTGCTGTGAGGAGGAACTAATACTGCGCATGCTTCACATCTGGTGGGTGGGGGGACATACTTCACGTCTGGTGGGTGGGGGGACATGCTTCATGTCTGGTAGGTGGGGGGGACATGCTTCATGTCTGGCAGGTGGGGGGGACATGTTTCATGTCTGGCAGGTGGGGGGACATGCTTCATGTCTGGTGGGTGGGGGGACATGTTTCAGTCTGGCGGGTGGGACATGCTTCACATCTGGCACGTGGGGCATGCTTCACGTCTGGCACGTGGGGTATGCTTCACATCTGACATGTGGGATATTCAACACACACTAGCCTCTTCTCTCTACCCTCCAAACTATGCAGTTACAAAGCTGAGCCACTGAGGGGTAGACCAGAGAAATGGTTCTGGTGCTCTCTCTCCAGGGCCTGAGGTCAGGCTCTCAAGCACTGATCTGGAAGCGATGGGGTTCGTTCTCACACCTTCTAAGTGGCCAAGCATTAGTTTGGAGGGCAAAGATGAATCCAACCGGGTCTTTGGCTCTGGCCGTGGTGCTGAATATTCTTATCTCTGAAACACAACTCCTACAGCAGCGGCACAAGTGGGGAGTGTTGGCAGAGATTCAGGAGAGCAGAGCCCATGCCCGTCCTCCCTGCTAGAATTCCACTGCGTATTTAAGCTGTAGAGTCCTCCGTTAGAGGAATAAGACACAGGGGAGAATTTTTTTTCTTTCCAAAATCCCCAGTGTCTAAGCATCATCTAAACTAAGTAGTGTTTTGAACAGTCAGAATACACCCTGGCTGCAGAGCAAACTGCAAGCAGGCTAGGCACAGTATTATTTTTCCATGCGTGGAGAATGACAATAGGCATATCATGGGTCCTCAGACAATGGCCACTAAACCTTCTGCTTTTCAATGCCAACTGCTTCACTGCTGACACTCCACAGGTGTGCACTCTTGGGACACTTATCATAGGACAATTTCTTGTCCTCTTCAGACAAAGTACGTGGGAAATACCACTTTGTGCCTTGTATGTTAAGGAGCTGACAGACAGCAGGGCATGGTGGTACATGTTTTTAATCCCAATCCTCAGGAGGTTACAGGCAGTTGAATCTTAAGAGTTCAAGGCTAGTTTGGCCCAGACAGTGACTTCCTGTCTGGACCCTGTTTCAAAGAGAGAAAAAAATTTACAGTCTGCTAAATGAGAAAACAGTAGGGATGAGGTGTGTGGCCAGAGATAACAAGTGGGAAGGACAATGACAGACGGTGGCCTATTCTGCCCTGAAAAGTAGCCTGAGAAATATTTGTGAGTTCTGAGCTCTGGTCTTGACCGTCTATCTACTCCAGCTGCAGGAAGACATATTTGACTGACTTTATGTGTTTCTTATGTGTGCCCATACATGTTCATGCGTACACACGTGTGCACACACGTGTGTGTGTAGTGGCCAGAAAACAACCTCAGGGGCCATTCCTCGGGAGCCACAACTTTGCCGAAACAGGCTCTCTCGCTGGCTTTAGTTCATCAGCTAGGCTGGCTGACTTGCCAGTGACTCCAGGGAACTGCCTGTCTCTCCATGCCCAGGCAGAGATTGTATGCGGTCCCCACTGTGTTCAGTTTTAAAAATGTGGGCTCTGGGAAGCAAATGCACATCCTTGTACCCGTGTGGCAAGTGCTTTTCTCACTGAGCCGTCCCCCCAGCACCAGAAACACACATACCGAGTAGACAGGATCTGGTTCTAGAAACGAACCCCTTTTTGCTATGATGTCCTGGTCATGACTCTTGCTGAGTGTCTCCTGGATTGCATCTGTCCCTCCAAGGACTGCCAACGAGGGAGTGGATGCCTAATCATGGGCAGGTTGGGGCAAAGTGTGGTTAATCTGCTCCATGGACACAAACTATACTACCATCTCCACTGCTGTCTCAAACACAGTAGAGATTAGAATGCGGGGGAGGCGTGAACAAAAGGACACACAGGAATGTGTCTAGGAGGTGCCTGCCATGCCGGGAGCCCTTCCTCTAGATGACCTAGGTGAATGTCAGGATTAACTCCTCACTCCCATGCCTCCCGGGATCTCTTCACCAGCGAGCATGACTATCACACTTGGTATATGGTGTGCTGGGGCTTGAACCCAGGGCACTGTGCAGAGTGCATGCTAGGATGAGCATTCTACCTTCTAATCTCCAGCAGGAAAATAAAGCACTTGCAATCAGCGTGACTGCTTCAGCCAGGGCTTGGGAATGGCCTGAGGAACAGAGCTCTGGGCCTCTCTCAGTGCCCATGTCTGCACACTGTTGATGCTCAGAAGGTCTCCATTAACTACATGATGTCTGGGCTACTAGTGTGAAGGGAGTCGGCCACAACTACAGGCTGATGTCATACAGCAGAAGGTAAAGAGGTGATCACTAGTTTTGGGTCCGGTGGGACACATGGCAGACCCTACATGATATGGGATAAAGGTGTGAGCTTAGGAAAAGCCCCCACTCCCCCACCAGGGATCTAGAACCTGGGCTATCTTCACTAGGACTGCCTCAGTTAAAAGACCAGCAGCTGCATCCACGAGACTTCTTGTTACAGTTTCATTATGCAGCCTTGATGTAATACACAACTTGTTAATACACTTGCATTAGCACATTAAGAGGCGCTACTCTTGACTCTGCTTTCTATGGGGGAAATCAGGATAGCGGTTGATGATGCCCAGTCAATGTGGCATCAGGATCCCTTCCAAAGACATTTCAAAACTGTTTGGAGATGCTTATCACTTGCCTGCTGTTCGGTTACTGAATCTCTGGATTGCTGACATTTTCTCTCAGCCTCTCTCCTCCTCAACTGTACTGTTTTTGTCTCCTGACCTATGCAGGAAATAAATGAAGCAGAATTAGACCAACGGTCAGTGTATCATCCATTTTAAGGCTTCCTCCCTCCTCTTCTACCCGTCCTTAGACTTGTCCTCTGGCCTATTCAGTCACAGGAAGGGAGCCTGCAGAGAGGGGCAGCTGTTTGCACACAGGGAAAATGCCTGCTTTAAAAGTATATCCAAGGGCTGTCCTTTCTTCCAAGACCAGTTCTAACAGCAAAGACGGCTGGCACCCAACTGGCACACTCTAGTGCCTTTGTCGTGTCACCTCCTGCCACATCAAGCCTTTGGCGCAGTTCTGGTGACTCAACCTCTGCCAGGCCCACGCCATCTTCTGCCCAACCCATAGCGGGTGGTGTCCAACATGTTCGGGTTGGTACAGGTTGGTAGTAGGCCATACTTTCCTGGACTCCGCTTCCGAGGTGGCATCTGCAGGAGCGGTAGACCAGCCACCGTTCTTCAGTAAACAAACTCCTGATCTACCTTCAAGCCCTTTCACCTCCGGGAGGAGACATCCTGTGCCCACTGCCCTGGTGTCTCCTCTGGCCTTAGAAGGGGTCGGCCTTGACACAACAAGCCAGCACAGTTTGGCCCAAAGCTCTTTGACCGCACCCACATACCAAGGCAGCGTGGATGCCAGTGTGTTGCCTGCAAAGGCACCCATCCATTGTTTCCATAGACCAAGGGGGCTGGGAGAGGTTCTTTCTAACTCTCTCAACCCCCCTGGAGGTCCCACACATGCCAATATACCTCTCAGCTTCTCGGCAAAGGGCTGATCACCGGTGGAGCTGCCATCGGAACTAAGCATTTATGGAGTGCCTTTTACTCTGCAGATTCCAGTCCGTCCATATGAAGCATCCCAAATCTGAAATCCAAAATGCTCCCAGTCAGTCATGGGTGAGAACCTACGGGATGCCTCAAGTGGAAAATTCTATACCCCATCTTGTGTGATGGGTTGCGTTAAAACATGGCTGCTTTAAAAACAATGTCTGAAATTACCTTCAAGCTGCGTACACACGTATGAAACACAAAACCAGTGCTGGGCATTGACTTCAATCTCATCCAGAGATTTTCATTACATAGACACAAAATATTCCTCCCTAAGCTCTCTCTTCTGGTCCTGAGTGTTTTGCGTAAGATGGGCTCAACCTTTAGTGTGGAAGAAAGAGAAGGGGGAATTAAGTTACTAAGGCAGGAATACTGACACCGCAATTGAAGCTGGCACCAGGCACTCTGCAGCATGCCTACTGCAGTATTATTTCCTGAGTTCCCAGCAGCCTCAGCCAAATGAAGACAATTTAACACCCTAGGACTTGATCTGAGATCGTGTCAGGTCCAGTATTATGATACAGCTGCCTCAGGCCCTTAGAAGATGGCTAATAGAGAGATTTCAGTGTCCTCTTCCCTGGCTTTACCTGTAATGGAGAAAACAGTTCTGTTATCAACTGCTTGTCTGCAGCCCCAAGGACATCACTTTGCTCCTTAGCTTGGCATGCATACGATCCCAGAAGTCACAGTGCCTTTCTGGTTCTGAAAGGCTGGAAATAAAGACCAGAAGTCCAGTAGGGCATCCGGGGCGCACGGTAATGTTGGCTCGTGTCTCAACAACAGTCAAAATCATCAGCAAGATGTGCAGGACAGGAGGCTGCTGCTCAGACCCAGCTGAGTGCCTGCTGGCTGGGCATATGCTGGGGTTTCGGCCCTCTCACCACCGTGAGGCGAAAGAAGGGTCTCTCCTATCTCCTTTCACTAGCCATGCTAGCAGCACTCTAAAACGGCCCACAAGCCACACGGAACCCTAAGCGGAACTCTAGCTTGACTTGGATGGACCGAATCCACACTAACACTTGGGCTCTTTGACCTTTTCTACTTTCTTTATAATAGGACATTGAAAACCACTTTCTAATATTTTATGAATTCTGGCTTGTAAGGTTATCCTTCAGATCTATTAAACTTTGCATGTACCGAGAATCATACCGTTAGATCTAAAGATGGCCTCAGAGATGCCATGGGCCAGGGTCTCTGAGCTATGGCATGAACCCATGAAGGGCTGTGGACAGGAAGGCATTGCATGCCTGACCCTTCTGAACTATTCAACTTTAGCTGTGCATTTGTAAGGGGCTGAATTAGTTACTTTCCTTGGTGCTATGACAAAATCCTTGATGTAAGTAACCTAAGGGATGAAGGCTTATGTTGGCTCGTGGTTTCAGAAGCTTCCTCTGTCATAGCAGGGAAGGAAGTGTTGGCTGCAGTTCCAACTGTGACAGTTAAGTGCAAGGTGGCAGCTGTTCACACGGTCCAGATCAGGAGGTAAAGAGTGTGGTCTGGAACTTGGGGTGGGTACAGCCTCCAAAGGGCTCCTAGTGTAGGAGGTCCATCTGTATTTGTGTTGCTTTCATTGGCTGAATAAAGAAACTGCCTTGGCCTTTCGATAGGGAAGAGCTTAGGTAGGTGTGGAAAAGAGAACTGAATTCTGGGAGGAAGAAGGCAGTGTGGCAGATGCCATGAAACTCCTGTCTGAGACTGACGCTGGTTAGGATCTTTCCCGGTAAGCCACGACCTCGTGGTGAATACAGATTAATAGAAACGGGTTAGATCAAGATGTGAGAGTTGGTCAAGAAGAGGCTAGATATAGTGGGCCAGGCAGTAATTTAATTAATACAATTTCTGTGTGGTTGTTTTGGGGGTTAAGGTAGCCCGGCGGTGGGACGCAGCCCGCTCCGCTCCCTACAACAGGCTCCTGATACTTCAGTCAGTCAGGCACCATATCTCAGCAGCCCCATAACCTCCAACACATGCAACTGGATTGCATTCTATTTGCATTCTAATTGGTATTAATAATAAAATCCCAAAGCCAGACAAAGGGGTTAGTGCTGAGTATCAGAGAAGCAAAGCAGACAGCCACTAGAGAGTTCTTTTACCTCACCAATGCTCAGATGGAAGGAGCAATCCTGTCCTCAGATTGTCTCCTCAGACTTCATTCTCAGACTGTAACTGTCTCCATCAAACCTCAATGAGTTCCTGTCTCCTCCCACTTTATATTCCTCTCTCCAGCCAGCCATATCGCTCCTGTCTCCAGCTCCCTAGTGCTGGGATTAAAGGCGTGCCCCACCACTGTCCAGCTCCCTAGTGCTGGGATTAAAGGCGTGCACCACCACTGTCCAGCTCCCTAGTGCTGGGATTAAAGGCGTGCACCACCACTGTCCAGCTCCCAAGTGTTGGGATTAAAGGTGTGTGCCACCATTCCCTGACCTCTAAGTGATTTAGCACTGCACTCTGATCTTCAGGCAAGCTTTATTTGTTAAAAGACAAGCAAAATATCACTACATGCAATATGCTGGGGATCAAGCATTCAAAAAATGACCCTGGGTGGAGCATTTTACACTAAAACCTTAATGGGGTCATAATTTTCATTAGTCTTAAAAAGAACTCTCCAATGGGACCAGTTCATTTTAGAGATGAAAGAAAGGGCTCCATGAATGTCAAATGACAGATGCCTGCACCCAGACCCACAGCAGGGACTCTGGGCTTGCGTACAGATACTATTATTCATCTCAGACACCCACAGGTGCAAAGCAAGTCGAGTTCTCACGAAATGTCAAAACATCATAAAGGAGTGAGAAAAGCAAGCCAAGTGGGTGCAAGAGAGAGTTGGGGACGGGGTGGGCGCGGGGAAAGGGAAGGAAGGAAGGGGAGAAAAGAGAGGGAGAGAAGAATTAAAACAACTTTGTTTCTTACTAATCATCCAGAATTTGGGAATACATCCCAGTACTTGAGAGACTTGGGGCAGGAGATCTTGATTTCTAGGCCAGGCTGGGCTGGACAGTGAGACTGTCTCGGGTAAAGAAGATAAAACTCTTGTGGCCAAACATGATGGAACTGGGCGGGCCTTCTGTTTTCTCCTGAGACTTGACTTTGAGGATGGGGAGATGCTCAGAAGTCAAGAGCACACGCTGTTCTTGCAGAGGACCCAAGTTCAGTTCCCAGCACCCACGTAGGGAAGCTCACAGCTGTCACTACTCCAGCTCCAGGACATCAAATACCTTTCTTTGGCCTCTAAGGGCAACTGCAAGCAAAACAAATACAAAATGAAGACGATGATGATGATGATGATGGTAACAACAGCAAGAACAACAACAAAAAAATCAGCCAGGTGGGGTGACACAGGCCTCTAATCCCAGTACTCAGGAGACAGAGGCAGGAGTACCTCTGTGAGTCGGATGCCAGTCTGGGCTGTACAGTGAGACCTTAAAAAAAAAACCTCAGAAATCTCAAAAAAAGAAAAAAAAATCTTTAAAATTTGACTGCCATGATTGTAAAAGATTATTACCATGAATAAGAGGTAGGACAGAGAGAATGAGAGGGAAGATATCTGTGGACTACGCTTTAACAAATGGGCAGAGAGGCTGTATTTCCACAGATTCCATGCCACACAGCACACTGTGGAAAGCCCCGAGGAAGATCCCTGTACCTGTGCAGAAGGGCAGGAGGGCTCAGGAACTGGGGCGAGTGGCAGTGCCTTGGAGTCAGGGGGACTGGAAGAAGTCTCTGGAACAGAGGCACAGAAGCTCAGTTAAATTCCAGTTTCTCCTCAAGTACTCCCAACACATGAGGCAGAGGCACCTGGAGAAAGTGGGCACAGCCAACGGAGTACTGAGTGATAGGTTACAAAAGAGATTAATTAGAAATCCACATTCTGAACACATTCTGAACACATTCTTCAATTCAGCTTCCAGAATCTGATATGCAGGTTTACCTGCGTAAGATTGGGTCTCATTCGCTACCTCCATCTTGTCATGTTAAGGCTGGTACTACATTTCCCGGATCCTCTTCTTTATGATTCCAGGTTACAATTTGGCAGCGGGAGAAACCTGAATCAGATGTACAATGCTTACATCGAAATTATGATTCCAAGAGTCAGACATGGTAGTCCACAGTCCCATCTACCTGCCTCCACTGGTGGGCAGACTTGGCAGCTTCCTGGAACTTCTGGAGGCTCTGGCTCTTGTGATGCAGGCTTAAGACTTGGGCAAGAATTTCTCCAAGGCTCTGGCTGAAGTTTTCAGGACTATCTGACATCAAGCACTAGCTTTATCCTTGTACTATCTGAAGAGTCAGGTAGGTGGGGTCCGAAGAACCCACCAGCAGGCAATGGCACTGGGTATACCCCAGGGGATCCAGCAGACGGAACCACAGGTCTTCTGTCTTGATCTTGCCCACTCAGAATACAACATTCCTGGCCAGAGCCCTCTTACTCCATCCCCAGAGCCAGCCGTGTTGGGTCTCCCTACTTTCCGCCATCCTCACATCTCTGATCACAGCTAGGAAGGGGCTCTGCTTTTAAGGCCAGGTATGACTGGGGAGCTCCTGGACCAGCCAGCTGTTGTCCCATTTCAAGGTGCCTGACCCACCGCATCTAAGCCCATGTATGGCATATTTTCACAAGTTAGGATTAGGACTTTTTTTTTTTAAGATTTTAAAAAAAAAAAGACGTGTGCTTACATATATGTGTTTGTACACATGCATTTGCACGTGGGTGCCCATGGAGGCCAGAAGAGGGTGCTGGCTCCCCTGGAATTGTGGTTACATGTGGTTGTGAGCCACCACACATGGGTGTTGGTAATAGGAACCAAATTTGGGTCCTCTGCAAGAGCAGCACGTGTTCTCAATTGCTGAGTCACTCTCCAGCCCAAAGACAGGGTTCTCTTTTTGTGTGTATGAGAGGACCATTGTTCTAGCATACATGCTGCAATCAGGCCAGCCGAAAAGTCCGGTCAGTGACTGGAGACTTTTTGACATTCTACTCCCATCCCTAATATGAATGAAGACCCAAGTGACCCGGCAACACCAAAGTCACCCAGAAGAATTAGACTCGGCAGAGGGGCAGAGAACTATCAAATGAGGACAACATCAACACCGCAGAAACAGCCCTGAAAACTCACACGGGCAGAAATGACATAAAAACTCACCTTTCAGGTACTGAAGAACATTAGCAGAAATAAACACCCACTGTGAAATTTTAGAAGACATGGTGGGGCTTCTTTCCAGAAAGTAGAACACAGGGACAGAGAGGAGATGAGAAGAAAGGTAAGTCACAAGAGTGGACCAGTGCAGCACACAGGAAAGGCGGCCCCGGGAAGAAAAGGAAGCTAAAACAAGGCAAGGGATTCTAAAGGCCTGGGACCAACCACTAAACAAATACGTGTGTGTACGTGTGTGTGTGTGTGGTGTGTGGTATGTGTGGTGTGTGTGTGGTGTGTGTGGGTGTATGTGTGGGGATGTGTGTGTGGTGTGTGGTATGTGTGTATGTGATGCGTGTGGTGCGTGGTATGTGTGTATGTGGTATGTGTGGTGTGTGTATGAATGTGTGCTGTGTAGTTTGTGTGTGTATATATGGTGTGTATGGTGTGTGTGTGTGTGTGTAAAACTGAGTCTCCTACTTCCAGAGAAAAAGGTCCAGAGATCAGCTCTGCATTGCATTGGAGAATGAAATACTGGGGGATTTTTCTTTTCCCAACCAGGAATTCACACCAGAGTGTAAAACTTAAAGAAAAACAAAGTGCCAGCAGTTAGCCTTGCCCAGACGACCGCTGAAGGATGTGTACACATCTCTAAACACATATACACATGCATATGCACACACACACAGACTAGTGGATGGGAGCTGGGGTCGAAAGGGTTAAAGAGCCGAGGATCTGGGGTTGTACTGGCCTAGGAGAGGAAGCGAGGGAACCAAACAGCAGAGAAAGGCACTCATCCAGATCAAGGTGGGAGGAAGCTGGGCTCCGAGAAAATAAAGCACAACTTGGTGACCGCACACTGGTCCGAACACGCCGGAAGGGAAGTTACAGTCCCAGAGACAGGATTGGGCATGAATGGTGAAGCACATGGAAACTTTAAAATGATAGTTACTCATTTCAGAATTTAAATAAGGTTTTTGAAGGAATGTGAATCTGTTGGGTGGGCTACAAAAATCCTTATGTATTACAGACACTAGTTCTTCTATGCGCATGTGTGCTCATGTGTGTGCATGTGTGCTCATGTGTGTGCATGTGCACCTTTGGTCCACCTGGGTTTTTGAAATGGGGTTGGTCACTATCCTTGATTTAACTTGGGCTGTAATTGCATTGTGAAGGTAAATGGGGTGCGATGCTTATGGTGTGTGGCGGGGACAGTGTTGAAGCTAAACCCTCACATCCATGGGGAAGGGAGAGGGAAGAAAGTCGGAATCAGCACACCACTGTAAAATGTATGACATCAGAAGACACAGATAAGAGCTGAAGATGCTAACGGGAAAACATAGGTAGAGCAGTGGACAGCTGCTTGTTGCCATGGGGCTCAATGCTATTCAATATAGTCTACAGACATGAAACACATGAACCACATTAAAAGATTAAACTTAAAAAACAGGGTAATTCAAATGCCAAACTGATAATTACATAAACAAGATGTGGTATGCCCATAAATGAAATATCATCATGTACACTGTAATGTGGGTGAACCTTGAAAACATCACACTCAGTGAACAAAACTAGACAGAGAATTTCATAGAGTGTATGATTCTATGGAATGCCCAGAACATAAAAATCTGGGGATTTTACTAGGAGTCAGAAAGAAGGGAATGAGGGACGCTAACTTGCTGGGTATAAATTTTCTTTCATGATGAAGGGAATTAGACCTGACTCGACAATTGTACAACACCATGAATGGCTTAAAAGCCATTGCATTATCTACTCTAAAATGGTTAAAATGGCGAACTGTTTCCTCTGGCTGTTACTTTGTTTTACCTTAATAATAAAAATATGCAAAAGCACTAATGAATCCTATGTCTGTGGTCCTACACCATTTTAACTTCAGCTAAATAAAAAGTTGCTTGCAGTCTGTCTCAGCAGCAAACACATTCTTCTGCTTTACACAGAATGCTGATGGGGGATGTGCAACGCCAGGGTAACAGGCTGCGCTGTCATTCTGAACAGTCACGGTCTCATTCAGGCACGACAGAAATGAACCATAAGCTGACCTCAGAATGTAGCACTGCTAGGAGCTACACAGGCTGTTCTAGCAACACGGCAGCTTGTTCACTGTGACACACAGAAGCATGGGAAACTTGGATGTGGGGTTCTGGGCAGTAAGGCCTAGAGAAGGAGCTTCCCGTTTTGTTCCTATTTTTTGACTAAATTTCATGTCCCTCTCTCCCTCTCCTTCCACAGTGTCTTCTCTTGATGCTCTGTGAGGTCAGGGAAGAACCTGACCTTAGAGTCAGCAGCAAAGCAAACTCCAGCTGCCCAGATTTGTTGTTCATTTCAGACTTCAAATTTGATTTGTAGATTTTTTTTAATGGTTTATTTCAGGTTTCTGTCAGTCAGTTGACCAAGGGAAAAAAAAATTAAAAACCCATCTCACTTAATGACTTTTCAGATCTACCCAAAGCTTAGTCACTTGTATGATTCATCTGACTTTTCTCATTTTTAAGTCTAGTTAAAGTTCAACCAGGAGACAATGTAGATTAAGTACCACTTAAAAATGCTACAAATACCAGTCTAGGAATGTCTAACCTATGGTTCACGGGCCACACACCAGGATAGCTACAAATGCTGTCCACCACATTATAAGTATAGTTAAAACCTATGCAATTATTTTTTGCAACACCACTGCATTCTTCACTGTGAATTTTGTAGATGACAACATTGCATGCAATGTCTAAAGGCCAGACACACCCATCAGGGGAAGTTTGTCACAGAGATTGCTGTGCCGTAGTTTCCCCTAAAATCCTGGTTCACGGGAGGTCCTTCCTTCTAGAGTCACAACGTTCACACCTAACGGAGAAGCTTGTAACAGTTAAGTCAGGGTTGCAGAACCTGAAGCCCATGGCTGCTCTCATGAGTCCAGGGAAGAAAGCCACCAGCTGTGCTCTGTTGGGACAGCCATGCCAGCCAATGTGAAGGCACCACAGCAACATGGACCAGCACACATGTGATCTAGGGGTTAGGAGAGTCCCGGAGGACCTAGGCTGAGGAGGAGGAGGGAAGAACATCTCTGGGCAGAAGGGCACTGTACACACGTATTCATGGAGGAAGCTGGCATGTCCTGGCAGCAAGCTGAGGAAGCTCAGAAGCTAGGTCCTGAGGGAAAGCAGGTAGACAGGGGTGGTAGTATAGGCTGGGGAGGGAGTCTCAAACAGCCTGTCCCTGGCCGAGATACTTACCTGAAAGGCTAGCGAGAAGGAATGAGGCTGAATACATGTTTTACAAACATAACTGGTGGTTCCTCAAAAGGGTGTGGCCAGGAAGCCATGCAGGGGGCTAAGGGAGAAGGGAGGAATGTGAAGGACAGTTCTGAGGGAGCGGGCAGGAATAAAGCTTGCTGAGGGTGGATGTGGGAAAGGAGGGGTGCTCAGATTTAGTAGGGCAGTATGGGAGAAGTCAGTTTTGCAGAGACCAAGGACATGGCTCTGGCAGACTTTGCAGAGGTGGGTTTAGAAAAGCATGCTGATCTGCCGAGGAGACACTACCCACAGGGACATCAGACGTTCTAGGCAGCCCGGGGGCTAGCCTCCAGTCTGCTGGAAGAAGACTGCCAATGTGTCTGGATCCTGGAAGTGGAGATCACCCAGGAAATAGAGCAGCCTGAAAACGGCCAGAGTCCCAGGGAACCAGGAGGCTGGTGAACTGTGTGGCTCATCCGCCGTGCCCCAGGGGACAGGATGTCTCAGCTCCACATTCTATGTCTTAACTTGGAGGCAACAGCATTCCCAGAGAGATTTACAGGAGGGCTGAAAGGCAGTAAGTGGGCAGGAGAAAGCAGCTAGAGGGTTCTGGATTGTTAGGTTAGTCTTTTCAGGGCAGAGAAAAGTGGTCTTCCAACATGGCAGTGGGTAGACCTGTTGGTGACCTCAGCACCTGGGGCAGGAAAGCATTTATAACCTGGGAGGCGTAGCGGCTGCCTCACTCTGGCTCCTGGACCTAGGAAGGTCAGTGTGGTTTCTACCAAGCATCCCTTTCCTGAAGACATTTCAGGACAATAGCTCAAGCACAGCCTCCCACTTCCTCCACATCTACTTATTTCTATGCCTGCTAATTTAGTTGAGTCCCAGACACGGGCCCAGTTAGTTAGCCAAACCATCTGCTACACGTAGCTTTTAGCCTTCCTTAGTGTGGATAGCTAACCATACCATCAATAGCCAGTGTATGACCTACACGTAGCTTTTAGCCTTCCTTAGTGTGGACAGCTAACCATACCATCAATAGCCAGTGTATGACTGCCCCCAGGTGAGCTAATAGAAGCTTCTAGAAGTAAACTGAACTTCCTCCCTGCCTGCTCCTCTCCAATTGACTTGGTCAGTTATTGGTTTTGCCCTTTATCCTCCAGTTTTCACCAAACCCAAAATGTAATAAACAAATACTCTAAAATGTAACCATCAGCACTATGTGAATAATAATCACTTGTTACTGTAACACATGTCACTAAACTCAAGTTAATAGGAAGAAGAAAATGTACCTCAGTATTTCCTGGTATTTGTTTTCCTAGTTCTTACCTGTTGTCCTGAAGTCAGCAATCAATTATTCTGCGTCAGCCAGCCGCATGATGCTTTTCCCCAATCTTTATAACCGATTTCAGATGGTGCTAGAAAATTCTATTGACTCTGAACACCAAAAGAAATCAGTCATCCTCTAAGGGGTCACAAGAGGTCATGTGGATTGGAAATGCCCAAGCCTTCAATCTGTCGTCCAGACACGATGGAGTCTATTTCCAGAGAAGACTTATTACATAAACAAGTATAAAATTCTACCAACGATGACTAACTAGCTACACACAACACTGATGTCAGCAGGGCAGGGGCAGGCCCGCTGCCACTTGAGCAGGTTCTGGTAGCCCGTTTTCCACTTTGGATACTTCAGGGCTGCAGCACTCTCTCTGCGGTTGGCTGCAGAGTTGTTCTCCACCAAGAACACTGATTTCAAATGGTGCTAGACAATCACTATTTAAATCTAAACCACCATATGAAACCAGCTTCCTGAAGAAGCTTTATCGTCTGTCTTCATGTTCTTCCAACAATCTCCAGACATCCTACAAAGGGAAAGGCTGAAGCCTGTGTATTACTTGCCAACTTCAGGCATTCGTTCATGTGCTGACTTCATCCGGCTGGAGGTGGGGGTGGGGTATGCCAGCCACTCACTACATTCTTCCCCCCAAACGGGAAAACGCCTTTGCCTGAGCCCTGAACTCTCCTGAGGTCTTGGTCCCAGCAGCCGTGGGACACTGTGCAGGAAGCTTCAGCATGCACAGTGCTGAGTGAGCCAGCGCAGCTTAACCGAGAACACTTCAAGGTACTTTTTTACTTCCAGATCATTCCATTAGATTCGACCAATGAGTGCAATTTGGGATTCTGAGGCGCTCAAACACTGGGCCAGCTCACAAAGAAGTGACTCGGAGATGCTAATGAGGCCCCGCCCCTTCCTTCCGGAAGAGGATTTCTGTGCAGCAGTGAGCTCAGGCCTTTCCCTAACCTTCAATTCTCCTCCAAAAGTAAGGCTTTGAGTCGCAGATCTCTGACAAATTATCACTGATTATTTTAAACAGGGTTTTACTATGCAGCCCTGGCTGTCCTGGAACTCGCTCTGTAGACAGACTGGCCTTTTAACTCAGAGATCTGCCTGCCTCTGCTTCCTGAGTGCTGGGATTAAAGCTGTGGCCACCACACGAAGTTATTTTTGTGTAGCTCGTGTCTCCCTCCCACTAGCTCTTGACCAGGTCTTGCTAGGCAGTTTGCTGTCAATCCTTTTAGAGTGTCAGGAATCCTGCTAACTATGGCATCTATAGTCTTTTAAAAGCTGTAAAATGTTAGATGTAAAAATGTTATTTTTTAAAAAAAAACTTAATAAAGTTATGTTAACTTTTAAAAGTAACTTTTTATGAGATGTAGTGAATTAAAATATGATTAGTATCATTTATCTCCTTCCCATTCATTCTCAAATTCATGGCCTGTTTTAAAAATGCTTTCTCTCTCCTCCCAAATACATAAATATAACCTGCTCAGTCCATATAATGTTACTTTTATGTTTTGATTTCAAGGCTGACACTTGGTATTAACTTTCAATGTCAGTAAAACAAATTCCTAAATTTGTAGCTCCTGAATTCAACAACTGAGCATTTTTGCTTCAAATATGCTAACTACATACAATCTATATAATTACCTAGACGTGATATACATGGTTCTTGCTGCACATTGTTTGAAAGCAAGGGATCGGCCATGTTCTCTGCTCCTAGCCGCTGGGGCACAACACTGCTTCAGGAAAATTGAGATCACTCTAAATTATTTTAAAAAGGAGGACATTTTTCTGTGTAACTACAATACACTGTCCTACCTGAGAAAACGAACAGTTCCTCAGGACTGTGAGACAGCCAGCGTAAATTCAGCTCTCATCAAGTCTACGGAACTCTCTAGTCTGTATCCTTAACACTGCCACCTTTAATGGCAAATCACCATCCGTGTGCAAACCAATTTCCCACCCTGGCTGTCCAACGCCTGCTCCACCAGCGCCTGCTCCATCAGCTTCACTGATGCACTGAGCCTTGCTGTCTCCTTAGCGCTCCCCTCCACACTCTTACACCTCAGTCTTGCTGCAGTACAGAATCTTATGCAGTACAGAATCTTAATCTAACACTGTGCCAGAGGCCGGGCTACAGAGTCGGAAACTTTTTCAAAAAGAAAACCTAAATATTAAAAACAAAAAAGGAATAAATCTTTGATTAGCTTAAGAAAACTTTTTGTTCTCTAAAAAAGCACCAAACTGAAAGAAAATGTTCTTTACAGATAAATCTGAAAGCTCCTAGGTCTAGAATCTATAAACTTTTTGGGGCTAGAGAATGGGCTCGGAGGTTAAGAGGCGTTGTCTGAGCTCAGCTCCCAGTACAACAGGTGGCTTGCAACTCTCGCTCCAGGGGATCCAATGCCCTCTTCTGGTTTCCGTAGGCACCCATACACACATGCACATACTCATAACCAGACAAGCATACACTAAAAACATGCATGCACACATGCAGGGATCTTGAGTCTGGACCCATTTTCATATAACCTCAGCAAGTCCAGCTCCTTAAGAGAAGGTTCACCATGAGGTGTTAACAAGTAGTTAGCAGCAGGGAGATGGACAAGCCAGGGGCTCTCAGTCTTTTTTCAGGCTACAGCAAGTGGTGTGGAGTCTGGTGCCTCCAGTGGCCCTCAGCTGCAAGCACGGCTTCCTGCACTCAGTAAACACTGCCATGCTTCCATTCTCCCTACAGACAACTCGATCATGCTTTGGGGCTAGGACGCAAGAGAGCTATATTTCTGTAAGTTGAGATTATTGTTATTTTGAACTAGCTATAATTTTAAAGTACTACAACACTTGAAAAAAATCACCTTCAAAACACACATTTGGGATACAAGAATAGACTCCTAGGCATCTACCTCTCAGTCTACCAGTCATAAAAACGTAAGCCTGATTCACAACCCACTCTGCATGCTTCACACGGCTTTTCAACCCTTTAGTGCACTTCTTCCAAATCTGATAGCAAAGTTGGGGCCCGGAGTGAGTCAGTAACCCACAGCAGGATGCATGTGTGGTGAAGTCGGGCAGCAGATGCTCCCTGCTCCCACTGACGTGAGAGGCCAGTCTGTTCTTGCATGAGCAAACTCGATTAAGGCAAGTTTCCTCAGGGCCTGGGGACTGCTCAAGAAGAATCCCGTCCAGAACTGACACTTTCTGAAGACAGCCTGAAAATGCTAGGGACACTGGGACTAGGCAGGTCAGACAACAGACACTTGTGTCGCTGAGGCAGCTGTGCTCACACATCTGGAAGCCACACTCAGGAGATGCCTTCATCATTGACTGCGATGCCTTCAGTCAATGTTAGCTCAGGAGATGAGCAGGGATCTGGCTCTGCTGCTTACTTGTGATGTGATCTTGGGCAAATCGTTCAATTTCCCTGATCTAGAAAGAGATGCCTACACCTATGTGGTTGCAGTTAGGTTGACAGGTCGGAACCCTGGATTGTCTTTTCAGAAAGGCCAGAGTGGACAGGTAGAGGGAGGAAGGGTACTCGAGAAATGCTTGCAGCATACACCTTCAGAACGCTGACTCTGGCGGTGTGCCGAGCGGCACTCTGGACATTCACAGTCATCTGAACATAAAGATGCGGATTTCTTGGTGAGGGACAACGCAGTGAGGGTGTAGGCTCCAGAGCTTGTCAACGGCAAGCCCGGGACTCTGTTTAGCCAGCCCGATCCCAAGCCACCAAGGCTTTGCTGCCGGAGGCCTTACAGTTTACTGTAACTGCTTCTCTTTGCTTGACATGGGGAGGATCCACTGACTCCAAATCCAGGGGTTTGCCAGTAAACCATTAACACCAGCTCTGGCCCCAATTCAGAAATCCCCCCCCAAACCAGCCACCAGTGGGAAGACGACTTGGAAGTCAGTAATATTTGGCCATAGCGAATGGTGACTTGCAGTGTGTTCTTGAGCGCACTCCATCTCCTCTGTAGCCTTGTCCCAACTGATGTTAAGCAGCTCAAGTGAAGGGTGTTATCATGTCTGGTTTCCAAATCATATTCCACATGTAACAGTAAATACTGTCTCTCTCCAAAGCTTCTCATTTCTACCAGGCAGTAGGGCGGCGTGCGGAGCCATGCCCAGCTCTGCCTGTCCCTGCAGAGTCCTAGGTTAGCCAATTCCTTGTGTCTCAGTCTCCTCTCTGTACAAGGGTAATTACCTGACCCACCGCACTAGCCATGAGGGTAAATCAGGGAGTTAAGATGAGAGGTGACTGTAAAGCAGTATAAACCTTTTCTTGGGTACAAAACAGTAGGATGTGGCTAAGAGGTCTGCCTCAGCTCGCAAATGAGACCGCTCTCCCGGTGTACTGGAAGGGGCACCTACAATACACTCGGCTTACTTGTGGGACCTGTGCTGCTGCTGCTGAGCACAGGTTTATGCAGATCTTTCCTGACTGTGAACTGGCGGCTGGGTGTGTACGAAAAGAATAGATAGCAAATGCAGATGGTCACTAAGAAAATTTACTGAGGATTCACTCATGAACAAGCAAAACCTCTTTAAAGGTCATTTGCAAGCATGAGTTTCTGCTTCCACAGGGCCACAAAGGCTACCTGCCGGCATGGATTTTCCAGGTATACCCCACACATGCTGGGAAGGCCCTTCTTTAGAGGAACAGTGTGTGGTATTTCAGTGACGCATCCCAAGGAAGCACAGGAGTTAAAGTGTCTCTTTTTTTGTAGTCTGTCACTCCTCTGGTCCCTCAGAACATAAACTCTAAAATCCTTTCTCTTTCTGGCCTAAGACACACAAGCTGAGAGAGCTCCTGTCCAGTGAGTCGCATTTGCCTCCTCATGCAGGCGCTGGTTTGCGCTGGAAATCTGTCTGTATTTGGAGACATGGCAGGGAGAGAGGGCAGCGGTGGTGGCTGTAACTAAGGAAGCTGCCCCTTGACCTTCCTTCCATTCTGCAGATCCGCAAGGTGTGCTGTGCAGGATGGCTTAGGAGCTGCAACTTTATAAACTGATGGATCCAATCACACAGGAATGGAGGAAAAGCATCCTATAAAGGATGGATGGCTTCTATTTTCAAGGCTTATTTGCAGCCCCCAAATTTTAGCACTGCAGGATGCAGAAGGCCCACAGAGGGAGCACCTCATTACACGTGTCTCCAAGTACAGTCTCTGATTACTCCACAGTCAGACAGAGGGCAATCTGGAACTCAAACTACATTATACTCTACTCTTTCCTATGTGGTCTTACTTTAAAACTCAAAATATCTTTCACTAGACAGCAAGCCAAGGGCGGAGACACTGTAATTCCAATATTGATCATTCAAGTTAATAAACCGAGAATGCTGTCCCTGCAGGCCCACACAGGATACTTTACAAGGGACTTAACATCTCAAGAGAGAGGCCGAGTGACTCAGCAGTCAAGTTTCCAACAACTGCAATTCCGAAGTTAATGATTGCAACGCCCCCAGTGGAACCTGGAACAGCAGAGGCTCAGAGCTTATCATCAAACCAGGATGCTGTGGTCCGGTCTGCAAGCGGGTCAGGCTGGCAGCGAGCCGCCTGTGCACCACAGGCCAGGCCCTTCACCCCTGTCTTTCTACTGTTAGCATTATCTCATTGTCCAAAGGGCAGGTTTCATCATGCCATCTCCACACACTTGTAGCGAGTACTTGGCCAATGTTCGCCAGCATTTCTCACCCGTCTCTCCTTCCAAAGACTCCCCTCTCGCTTTTCTTGTCTCTTATGTAAATGTATGGATTAGATCAGTGATTTTTGTTGCTGGTTTGAGACAGGATTTCCCTGTGTACTTCAGGCTGTTCTGGAACTAGCTCTGTAGACGACACTGGCCTGGCGCTCAGATGATTCCTCTGCCGCCCAATGCTGGGCTTAAACAAAAATCCCACTGTTTTTGTTTTTAAACTTAGATTTCATATATAAGAGGACATATGCAATATGACTTTTCTGAGTCTGGCTTGTTTCACTTAACACAATGACCCTCAGTTCTATCCATTACCCTGAAAATGCCAGTTTGTTCTTGTTGTAGCTCATACCTTTCAAGATAATTTCCAAACAACAATGAAGTGTCTACTGGGAGAGTTCTTGGAAGAAACACTGGGATTAAAGTCTGAAGATTTTGGCTGGTAAAAGAAATATCGAGAAGTAGCCATAATTATGTTCAACACCATATTAACTATATAACAACCTCTGGGGGAAAAAAACCCCTCAGGTTCTCAGAATTAAGGTAGAAAGGAAGATGTGTCAAGACCAACACAAAGTGAAAACCAAAGTGCAGGTAGTAAATCAAATGCTGCCCTAAACTACTAGCAGTTTCCCAGACTATCTAGTCACAGAAATAAGGAGAGGGACCAGTGTCCCAGAGGGTGTCCTGTGCTGTACAGCAGTAACCAGGTCCTGCTGCAGCTGGTCAGTGAAGAGTCTCCCAGGTCAGGTCTGAGCATGCCTAATTACAGAGCCATATGTAATTCATCCTCTCCCCAGAGGACCTGGGAGCCCAATGGCCACTGCTGTGCCCTGCAGCTTCATAGGCTGTGGGTCACATGTGCAGATTCTGCAGGAAGAAAGTTGCAGGGGCCAGTGAGTTTTCTCATATCTAAGGGTCTGACTTGGTACATCATCTGTAGTCTCTCCCACCTCCCTGCTGTCCCCATGAGAACTGGCTGTCAAAGCAGCTCCAGACAGAAGCTTTTAGCGAGGCTCACACCGTACCCACCACCAGCCAGAACAGAGAATCACGCTAGCTCAGTGGGGACACACCCACTGAGGGCACCCTGGCTGCCTCTGGCAAGGTGGCAGCAGTTGCAGTCTGGACTCTACAGACAGAGGAGTACCCTGAAACCAGACCTATCGACAAGCATCTTTCCTCATCACTCCTGTTCCTCACAAGCATCAGTGCTACTGAGTGCCTGGACATACATGTTTCCCTTTGTCAAGTGTCATAAAGGGATCTCGTGACTGATGCAGCCTCTAACCTGGGATTAGAAGGACAAACAGCCTAAGCCCTGGATTAGAAAGATCTAGATGTCAATTTCTCCTCTGCTATTTGTTATACAGCCTTGGACAAACGTCTTCACCTTTTCTTTAGGATTAACTCTGAGAGCTGTGAAAACTTAGAAAAGAAAATCTATGGATGGCAGCACACATCTGCAATCTCAGCACTCGAGGAACTGAGGCAGGAGGATCATCTGGGCTACACAGAATGATTGTCTCAAAACAAATTCTCACTCCCTCTCCCGCACACCCCCCTCCCCACACTCACCTAAGAGGGTTTCAATAAATGTGTCTCTTTCCTAACATTTCAGGTAAATATCTAGATTGTCTCTACATACAATCAGGATGTTAAGACTGCAGAAAGACTACAAGAGGATTGGGCATTAGTAACTAAATGTTGTGGGTAGGTCTGGAGGTTTCATTGGAGGTCAAGGCCAGGCCAAGAGATGTCAAAACAAAAGATCAAGAATTGAGTAAAAGAGATTAAGATCAGAAACAGATTGAGGTGTTCTGGCCATTTTAGCCCGCCCACTCAGGTCCCACAGATTCACTGCCCTCATGGCACTCCAGGGGCTGGAGGAGTGAAGCCAGAGTACAGGAAGAGGTGCCAGACAGAAAGACAAGGTGTAACATGGGCAAACACAGGAGGTGCCAGACCCCATAAACCATGCACATGGAAGGGACATACCATGTCTTCTGTAGACAGATTAGCCAACAGCAATGCATGGCCATATGGTGCTAGTCACCCTGGGGTTGTAAGACACACAGCTGACACCAGGAGAGGGGAGAAACACTATGATAGACACAGGTCAGGACTAGACGATGGGGCCTGGGTCAGTGTCCCCAAGGGTGTGCTGTTCTTTTTCATACAGAGGTAATGCTTAGAGTAAATGGTAAGGGTCAATTCCTTTCGAGTGTTCCAGGGTGGCTGCGAAAGCCATTCCCTGGAGGCCTTCATGCACAGGGTATACAGCTGTCTCTGTCTCTAACCTGGTTTGGTTGGAGAGGGAGGTCCTCTTCTGTTTCCTGACTCGTTTTAGAGAAGTTATGTCACCAGCCCCAATCACACTCAGACTGGTATGACTTTTCAAGCACAACCAAGACACAAAGAAGTGTTCCCTGCAACTTTAAGTGAGGACATTTGGCTTCGCAAAGAACGGCAAAGGAAGGGGAGGCCAAGACCCAGGATCAGGCAAAGCCTCCAGCCTGAATCTGGCCACTCTGCAGGACATGGCCATGATAAGGTCCTGCTCTAGAGAAAGAAATGAAAACTCCAGGCAGGGGCTGGAGAAGGCCCAGCAGTTAAGAGCACTGGCTACTTTCTCAGAGGCCTGTAGTCTGGTTTCCAGCGCTGTCAGGTGGCTCATAACTGCCTACAGCTCTAGCTTCAAGGGATCTAATACCCTCTTCTGGCTTAAAAACACACACACACACACACACACACACACACACACACACACACACACGGAACATTTGGGCTGAGTGTGATTATTTTATCTTTGTGTCATATGACAAAACCTGCTTCCAGAAAAAGGATCCCTGCAAAGGCCGCCATGGACACACACTGGTGGCTCACTTTGCCCAGCTCTTTCCTTTAGCAGGTATTCCTGTAAAAACAAAATCATCTTAAAATAAATTTCCTATCCTAGACATTTAGACAATATAGGTCCTGGGAGCAGGGGCATTGTTACTCTTTCATGCTAGGAACTAAGCAAGATGGTATCTCTCCACGTCCCTTCCATGGGCTCTGAGGAGGAAAAGCCAGCACTGAGTGTCACTAGAGCTAAGAACAGATGTGCAGGAGAACCTCCCCTTCACGCTGACAAGCTGGGTTTACACGCTGCAGGGAATGCAAGCTTTGCAATAAGGGGGCCGTTATGAGAACTAAGGTGTGAATGACAGCTGTTTGAAGGACAAGCGGATTTGTTCACAGGGCTTCGTGGCAGAGATTTGGGTACAAATCCCATGCCTTTGACTTTATTTTCTCCTTAGACAAATTATTTAATCTCTTGGCTGAGGTTCCTGCCCTTACACAAATAAAGGCAGCATTACACTGTCTTACGTGCTCATGAAGGAAGAGCTGGCGGCTCAGTGCCAGCGTGCTATGGGTGCTGAGTGTCAGCCTGTGTCCTTTCTGGTTGGTATGGCTCTGCGTGTGGCCTGGTGTCTCCTGGGGCTTGTCCATGGTGGCTTGTGCTGCATGTTTCCCAACACAGCAGGGTCAGCTGGCCCCTCCTAGGCTTATGAGAAAATGAGTCCTTCCTCCTGAGGCTAGCTCCCTGCAGTCTCAGCTGGGCAGCATGGGGTGAGTTAACTCCTTTCCTGAAGCAGCCCTCACGGGCCCCAGCACGGATTTCCTCCTCTGCTCTATCTCCCCAGGTGCCCAGAGCATCTTCTAAATGTGACATCTACTCAGACCCTGGAGCGTACCATGTTCTAAGAACATTGCTCAATTCTTTCTCCTGTGGGAAGGCTTGTTTTATTAAGAACTACTGTGATATAAGTTCTCATCTAAAGGGAAGACCCCACAAAGGTATGTGAGGTCCAATTCTGGCAGACAGACTTTAAACACTCATTCTCCATCTCCTTCTGCAAGAGCTAATAAATGTGTAACACATGGGCAGGCCTTTCCCAGGCTGATGAAAAGCCAGCCTATAGCGCACACACACACATCTGTTCTACTCTGTATTAAACAGTGGCTTTCCTTTCCCACCCAGAATTTTCCTCAAAGGGTGAGCTGTTCCTTCCAGCAAAAGCCAATGGCAGGCACGAACCTCTTCTGTGGTTTGGACTGGGAGTCCCAGGCTCCAGACCCAGCGGTCAGCCTGTCTGGGATTGGCGCCTCTCCCAGATCCGTGACCCCAGTGGGCCCAAGCCTCCTGATGCTATCCTTTGTCTAAAGTAAGCAAGCCTGTTTTCATTTGAGACTTTTTTCTTTTAAACCAAATGACATTAAGTGTGAGGCTGGTGTCCGCTTTCAACCTCACCTAAAGAGATTTTAGCCCATGCCTGAAAAGCTGTTCTGCCGAAAAAAACTGAGTTTTCTGAAACATTCAAAACCATTAAGGACGTTGGCTTCAACTTCAGAAAAGCAAGATAAACAAACCTATGCCTGCTGGAGCCTTTGCCCAAGCACACTCGAGGCCCTGTGGAGGCCTCTGTATGATCTGACACATAGCCCCAGAGCCACCCTCGAACATTTCGCAGGTACGGGAGATTCACTTTGGGGCCCACTGCTCAGTGATGGCATGTGGTCACCAAGACTGGTTCTTCTGTAACCTCTATGCAAACAAGTCAGTTCTCTCATAGGTCTCAAAATAGAGCAGGTCGCTTCCTCCCTCCTAATTACCCCCTTCCTCCCCCAGACCACACTCTTCCAGTTCAGGGAGCCTGGAGAGTGAGGTCTACAGAACCAACTAGCCTCAAACTTCAACTGTGATTGACTCTGGATGACCTGAAATCGAAGGTTCAGGAACTGGGTTTGATTCTGGATTCTAGAATTTCCCCCAATTCTGATTTAATGAAACTAGGAGGAATAGGTTTCATGCCCAGTATTGCAAGGAGGAAGGAGGGAAGGAGGGTATTAGGAGACCTCTTGGCCATTCTTACATTTTGTGTACACAACACTACAAGACAAACAGAAAAATAAGGTGCAAGTCCCAACTTCCGGACCACAGGCTACATTGTAAGCTTGCAACCAGGCATCCAAGTTTAGTGAAGCAGCTTAAAGTTCCAGCAGGGCCCAGGCTGATCCTCGGCAAGCACAAACGCCTAGCGCTGAAAAAACGGTGGGTCAAAACAAGGATGGGCTTTTCCCTTTAGGACACTTTCGCTCAACAGAATTATCTGGTCACATGGTATATGTGGTCAAAAACTGAAAAGAACTTACTTTCAAAAGTCATAAGAGCCTCAATACTTGGAAAGCAAAGCCCTGCTGTTTTACCTTCCCTTTCCAGAAGTTCCAAAGGGGACATAACAGTTTGCCATGACGTAACGTTTACATCATGCATGTTTTGCTTGTTTGTAATGGTTTTATTGGTTTCCCAACAGTCACCACTCAGTCAGGAGAGCTTTTGTGTTGTTTTTGGGAAGCTTTGACTGGCTGACATGACCAGTTGGTCAGTCAGACCAGCATATTTTCTTTTGCTGTTTGCGTCTCGGGCAAAGAGGGAAATAACTTCATGGCTACAGATTTGGTAAACTGAGGCCATCTCTCTCTGCTGTGTGCTGGGTGTCTTAAGCCAGATGGCTGTATGAAGGCGCTTTCAAAAGGAATACTTTCTTCTTCCCTTGCTTTGGACATGATAAGCATCTGAACTTCTTAAAGCAACCAACATAATGTCTATAAATAAATGAAAATAATCCAGGGTGGGGAGATGGCTCAGCGGATAAGAGCACTTATTCTAAAAGCATAAGGTTTAAGTTCAAACCTTCAGTACCCACATAAAAAGACAGGCGTGACTGTGCATTCCTGTAACCCCCTCATTACGGACAGGTGATCCAAAGAACCCGCTGGCCAGCTAGCTTGGGCAAGGGTGAGCTTCCATTTTACTGACAGATCCTGTCTCAAACCTGTAAGGTGGTAAGTGATAAGTGGCTTCCACACATGTGCGTATGCTTGCCTACACAATACCTCCCCCCCACAAAAATAACGTGAACCTCCTAGTCATGTTTTATTTTAATAGAACACCAATGGTCTGTATCTCTCCCCATGGCACACTATTCTTCCACCCTCTTATACCACAAGTTCAAACAAAACGTCTTTTAAGAATTCCTTCTCTTCTATTTCTAAAAGACATCTGTAAGTGGATAATTTGGGTGTACTGAAATAAGATGGCCAACCACGGACCTTAACTGCAATTATGGGAAAACCTTCTGTGTGTTCTGCCAGAAAATTCCCATGTTCTCTGCCATCCCTGTCACACTGAAAGAGCCCTCACAGGCTTGCAGGCCAAACGGAGAGGACCCAGTCAGCCTGGGACAGCCTTCCCAGGGCACTGTTCCCAGGGCGGTGACTCAGCTCTGGAGGACCACCTGCCGCCTGCACGTTGTTACTTTCCAGGTCATTACAGTCACGAGGGCAGAAGGACCCAAGAGACAGCACAGAGAGCCAGGTCAGAGACAGCACCTGAAGGAAAGTCTTTGTTTCTGAAGAGCCAGTCCTGTGGTTGAGGGGGCTTTACACCTGCACCCTAAGAAGTGTGGGTCACAAGACCAAAGCCACAAGGCCACAAGGAGGAAACTGAGGTGAATGTCATGATAGGAAATGAAGGCAGGGTTGCAGGGCACCTCTTGCTTATAAAGAAGACTCTGAAGCAGCGTATAGTAGCACAGCCAGAAACTCTAGCACTTCGGGATGTGTGGGTAGAAGGATTAGGAATTCCAGGCCAGACTCAGCCACATGGTAAGTTCAAGGCCAGTATAGCCTAGTTGAGATCCTATTTCAAAAAGAAGGAAAAAAAATGACCCTGATAATCATTGCAAAACACCATTGAGAAGGCTTTGGTGGTTCTAAAGATGTGACTGACACTAGCTACAAGATGTCCGAGTGTGCCCAAGACCTCACTACAGTGAAATACAGCTATGTCAGGGCAGTCTCCCACCTGCAAATGAACCCTCTGCTAGGGAGATAACCTGCTGCTTACACGGTGAGCTTCTCCCCTCCCAGTCTGTTCAAGAGAATGGCTGAGTTGCCAGAAATCTCAGGAGCTGAGTTTTGCCTCTGGGAACTTTTTCTTGTCTTAACTCTTTCATCCTTTAAATGTAAAGACCTTTAGCTGTCCCGTTCTAACGATTCCTACTTGTTCCGTAATAGTTACCTAAATCCATCCTGACATGCTGCCTCCTCTGGACTCACAGCAATCAAGCTCTGACGGTGTCAAATTAATTGATGTTCCCTGGCTCTGTACATGTCAAGTACTTTCAAGTCCACAGTGTACGCGGGCATTGTGTCAAGTGCTAGGGCTGTAAAGAAAGAAACAGGGTTCCTTGGGGAGGCAGGTCACAGCTCCAGAGGGCAGCCACAGCAAGGATGGCATGCTCGTCAAGGGGAATGGGGCTCTGAGAGGAAGTGGCTGGCTCTGTCCAAAGCATCAGAAGCTTCCCTGTGAACTCAGAGCTGTTTGTACAGAATTTTAAAGAGGTCCAACAAGGAAGGGAGTGAGGAGGTGCTGACTAGTACCTGTCTGTGCTCAACTACACATGGCATTTGCTGCTTTCTATCTGCAACCTGGAGTGAGGCCTGGGGTCCACAATCTTTTCATGAAGGCTGAGCACTCCAAGGTTTGAAGTGTGAGGGGAGCAGACTACAGGATGGGTCTGGAATGGGGCATTTCATAGAAAAAAAGCATCTTCTACAGGTGTTTTTTTAAAATCACTACCATATTCCCCAGCCATCTACTTGGCCATTAGATGCAAGCTGCCTGCGACAGTCTCTTCTCTGCTGTCACTCTCCTGAATGGCTCTTGTATCATTCCCCAACCTCTTTTGATGGTTCCCATGGTGATCCGCACAAGGTCTTATCCTCTAGTTCAACCAAATGCTTCCAGAAGTGCCTTTGCCACACAGTCTATCAAATGGGCAATTCATCATCCAGTTGCTAAGCCCTTAGGTTCAGGTATAGACCACAGGTGGGGTGGGTCATTTGACGGAGGCTGAGGACTAAAGCGCTACTGAAGAGGTCTGGAAAGAGAGCAGTGGGAACAAACTTTTAAGCAATGAGCCTGCTGGCACTGGGGGTGGCCGAGGACACCTTCTATGCAAAAAGGCGGGGTTTGTGAGCACTGCTCACCAGTTAGCTTCAGCACCCCTACTCCGTTCCTAGCCAGTCCTCTAAACCCGTGAGCACCTCCCCGCAAGTTTTTTCTGAGCTCCACCACTTCAAAGAAGGCCTCTGCCTGCTTTGATTCTCTTCCCTTTATTCCTTCTCGTAGCCAGTGAGCAATGGTCAGATGCCAGGCACGATCCTATTACATAGAGACCCAGAGACAAAAGAGAGTCTCCACTTTCAAGTAGCTTGTGGAAGAAGGAAAACATCTGATTATAACAGTTGTTAAATCCTCTCAGATTTCCTCCCTCCCTCCCTCTTCTCCTTCCAGCCATTTGGCTTTCCATTTCTTTCTTTTTCTTCCAAAAAAGGAGCTGAGGCATGCTGAGGGAAATGAGCCAGGCACAGTAAGAAGGAAGTTGATACAGGGGGTGGGTACCTGAGGTGACTGTCAGATCAATGTTCATCAGCCAGGTAGGTTGGAGAGGAAGGCACTGTGGTGCAGAAAGGCTGGCAGAGCTCCTGACTGCTGGGTTAGAAATGATTCACTTTTCAGACAGGCTGGCCTGGAGCAGAGTGGAAGAACATATGGAGGGCGAATCTACAGTCACAGAAACCAAACACAGACTATATAGACGCCAAAGCCTAAATGCTAAATCCTTAAGCGGGACTGATGTGTGCAGTGAGTGTCGGGATCACTGTTAAAATGTCCTTCCTGGAGCAGGAAGCAAGTCGCACATTGCCTGGCTCTGGCCACAAGGTGGCATCCTCGCACAGCCATTGCAACGGAAAATAGAGCCCTCTAAAGGGAAGGGAATGGGGCTCCCACCCACTGTAGGGCAGAGCCCCCACCGCAGGGCAAAAGCACATCAAGCTCACAGGAATGCCCTGGAGGGTAATATCTGAGCAAAGCGCTCCCACTGAAAATGCCGCAGAAGCACTGGGAAGTCAGCAGGTCTGGGTGTCAACAGCGCCAATGTTCCTGACTTGTTGCCTAGGCACAGAGCCCAGGGCTGGGCCTGTAAGAAACACTCAGACGTGGAAAACAATACAGGGAGACCACAGAGAGCTCCAATGAGGTTACCACCAGGGAAAGGCAAGCAGGTAAGAGTTGGCTCAGTCTGGAAGAAGCAGAGTTAGGACTTTTCCAGTATATATGCTAGATCTTCTGAGCATACATGCCACAGGGGAGTTGTTGTCTGGTCCCAATTCCACATGTGGGGAGAGGTGGAGAGGAAGAGGAAGAGGCAGGACCCTGGGCTCCCAGTCCTGTTCCAGCACTCCTCCTCCACTGTACCACAGGCTGGGCCCGCCCAGCAAGGCCAACCACCATGCAAATAAAAAAGACATGGTAAAACAAAAAAGGAATGTTAAAGCCCTCCAGTAGGGACGTATGCTTTTCTTGTTACATGCAAGAACCCACTCACCATTGCAAGGGACTCCAGAGACTGTCCACGGGTCCCAGGGACGGTCCCCTGCACTCATCACCTACCGAAGCTGCACTTGTACTCCCAGAGGGTTTTAATTGCCACTCCCAGTTGCTTACGTCACTGCACCCAAAAGTACTGTAGCAGCCACACCACTTCCACATCAGGGCCTCAGAGCAGACAGAGGAATGGAAAGGGACCAATGGAAACAAGAGTTCTCCAGTCCCCAGGTGTTTAGGGGCAACCACAGCTTTGAGAAAAGGCTTCTGGTCACACCACACACTTGGCAGAAAGGAGGGACACTGGACACACAGAGGAAAAAGAGATGCCATGTCCACAGATGTCAGTTTGGAAGCTACTTCCTCACTTTGACCTTCACTTTGCACACCTTTTTCCTGCATGTCCGAAATGATAACACATCCAATCAGAGTGAAAGGCACTCACTGCTGAATCTTTCATTGGGACTACAGGGTGGGGGAGGGACCTATTTCACAGTGGCCCTGATCAGCTAAAAATACCCTGAACTTCTCAAACTTCCTCTTGTCCGGTTACAGCCCCAGACGCAAGCTCAGCACAGCCTCAACATCACCGTCCGCCGGTGGCTGCTTATGGCCACGTCTTGCTGGAGAATGAAAAGTTTTCCCTCCTTTCTCCTCAATCAGTAGAACAGATGGTCTTAAAAAACAGCCGTCGGAGTGAGCGCTTTAGCACCTCAGAAAAACTTTAAAAGGAGGGTCCCTACCACCACCACCACCACTGTCTTTCCTTTCACTACAGATGGCATGGCCGCTCTCTGAAAGCCCAGCTATATGCTTTACGCTGGCATGGAAAGCGCTTCAGAGAGTCAAGGCAAATGAGCTCCTGTAAAGGGAAGAGCTCAGGAGCGCGAGCTTCGTGAAGGAGCTGCTCTGACCTCCTCCTGCAGCTTCAAAGATGTTCTCTATTGCACAATCATAACCTTAAAAGAATTTGGCCTTCCCTGCCAGCAGCAACTCCACATCCACCTGTCCCTACAGGTAGTAAAAGATTAGACGCTCAGAACCACAGTGTTGACACAACACTTTTGGGCTCCACTGAGCTTCCTTTTAGCTCCCACCCCAACCAGCCTCAGAGGTCGAAGTTCACTTCTTCTAAAGTGGAGCAGTGTACTTCCAAAAAGCAGAATGGGAGGGGGGAATGGGATGGAGAAAAGTAAACAGATGCTCATGGGGTCTGCACATGAGGGCGCGCAGGACCGCACAGGGTGTCTCAACCGTGCTGACGTTGCAATGCAGAGAAAGAAGGTTCATTTAATTCTGTGGACACTGCTCCCTGGAAGGCTGGGGTTCAGCTGTGTAGGCTTCTCTTTCCAGAATGAACTGCCATCTGTGTTTGGCATCCTATCACCTTGTAGGCCACAATGCCCTTTCTCTGGTTTCATCACCCTGGCCATGTGAACTGCAGTAGAACAATCTAGGTCCTCTGTCCCCCAGCTCTAACAGTCTGGTAGCCACTGTTGCACTTAGGGGCACCTCAAACAGGGCTGGCTTCAGATTCCTTGTCGCATGCTTTTTCCGTCTTTGTTTATTCCCCTCCACAAGGGACAGTCATAGGAACAGGAAGTGGCAAGCCGTGGCTTAGGGTGGGGCTCTCCAAAGAGCCTGGAAACTTCCAGGGGCGTATCCTGAGATTCCATGAGGCTTCTGAAATGGAGGCACCCAGTGTACTGCCTTCATTATGGTCCTCTAACATTGAATTCGCCCCTCTGTAGGACAACGGTTCTCAACCTGTGGCTCTAACGACCCTTTTATAGGTTGCCCAAGACCATCAGGACCACATTCACATTATGATTCATACAGTAGCAAAACTATAGGTATGAAGTAGCAACAAAAATAATCTTATGGTTGGAAGTCACCGCATTAGAAGGTTGAGAACCACTGCTCTAGGGCCTTTTCTACAGGTTCAATGGTTGGTCCTTCTTTCTTCCTGGAGCCCTCACCCCTAACTCCCCCCATGAACCGTCTGTGCCACGATCTCCTCCTAGAGCCTCCCTTTCAAGGTTCACCTAGGTCCCACAATGGTAAAGGCCAAACTGCTGCCCTGACCCATCATCCATCATTCTTAGTTCAGTGCTGACCAGGGACCTGCACACAGCACATGCTCAGTGAACACAGGACAAACACGGTCAGTCAGCCTTGGCCTTCCCGAGCTGAAGACCTCCAACCTTTGAACACCAGAGGAGGAAAGTCTCTCTAGGGAACGAGACATAAAACATACAATTTCAGGCCAGTACCGCAATCATTGAAAAAAACCGATTAACTTTGGTCCTGTGTTCTACTGTGGTAGCAATATTTATTTCTCTGTGAAATTAAAAATCCCCACTTTGACCAATATTACCTGAAGGAAAGCCAAGTTGAATACTGGCCTGATATTTCTTTCTTTCTTTCTTTCTTTCTTTCTTTCTTTCTTTCTTTCTTTCTTTCTTTCTTTCTTTCTTTTTAAATTTATAAACTGCTGCCTGGACTCTCCACCCTTCAGCTTACCTGCTTGTGAAAACTCATGTCTAGCTCCATGTGTCCAAAGACATTTCCAGCTTTCTCGCTTTCCCGGTTCCCCGGCAGGCCTGTGGAGAACACCGCCCTGCTGTTGGTAGGACCTGTTCAACTGTTTAATTACACAGCTTGTCCTAGCCAGCAACCTCTCTCAGGCCTCTTTTGTGCCAAGCACATGGGCCGCCCACGCACATTCTCTTGCTCACTTCCTCATTGCCCAGGTATACACACCTCCTATCTTCTTGACTACTTCTCACTAACACAACCATGGTTTGCACATTCAATTTGTTCATGTGCTTTACCTAAATGTCATGGCTTTCTACTTTGTCAAATCTCTACAATAACGAGATGCAGCCAGCCTGGTCTAAACAGAAGACTCAATGTCGCGCAACGTGAAGAGGTTCTACCACTTGGGAGTGCACAACTTTAAGTGAAAACGGGTGGGGGTGGGACAAGAGGCTGCTAATTGGGAGAGAAGAGAGCAAAAAGGGAAAAAACCAAGTCCACCTGATTGGGACAAGAGCAACACATGACTTTTATAAAAGGCTGTGAGAACAGTCTTACACATTTGCTAAAGAAGAGTCACAGAGGGAACCAGAAAACAAGATCTGGGCCTGAAGGGTTGAGACCCTGGCTGTCACTCACTAACCGTGTGTCAGCATGGGGCAAGCTGCTACCTCCTCATCAATGAGATGGGGACAGAGAAAACTATCAAAGCAGTTGTGAGGATCTACATATGTGTGAACGTGTTACACAAATCTGTCAGTTCTGACTCTCATTCAAAGGCTGGGTATTTACCCCAAAGTGCACACTACCCAATTCCCAGCTCCTAAGTCAGGAAGGCAAACACTGGTGAGTCATAACACATCTTGAGAGTACCCAGAAGGGGTGTGTTTCATTGAGGTGGTAGAGGGAAAACTTGAGCCCTTTCCTACTCTGTCTATCCTGTTGGATAACATTACTGCAATGGGGAAGCAGGCCCAGAGTGCACCGGAGGCCAAGCTCACCACACAGAAGAATTACATAGGTAACAGGCAGCAACCATATCAAAAGACAACTGATTTCTGGGCTGCAGTGCTACATTTAAATTATGGGACCTGAACTTGCTGGAAGGTGCAAGAGTAGTGAGCTATCATTTGCTTCTAATAATGAAAAGGGAGTGGGCCCGTCGTGAGCCACACAACTTTTCTTACCCTTGGCAGTTGAGTCAGCCACTCTGTGACCTGCCTTTGTTGAAAAGTGTCTCTTACGGTCACGGCACATTCTGTAGAGCCCACAGGCAGACAGCATTCATCATTAATAAGCGGTCACAAGGTGACCTAGAACAAGGAATGCCATGAAGGCATCCAGTTGGAGGAGAGCGTTCTTCCATAATATACTGAAGATACGTGACTACATCAGACTGAATAATGGTCCAACAGATAAAATCTAAAATGAGTCAGGAAACCAAATAGGATACAAATTCAAAGCTTGGGTGTATCTGGCAGACCACTGTGATTTGAATCCTGGTTCCTGCATTTGTTGGCTGTAGGACTGCCAGGAAAATGACTTTAGTTCCCCAAGCCTTAGTTTTCTGTGTGTGGTGGGTACTGCAAAGGTCTCCTGCCACAAAAGAACACAGTACAGTGCCTGGCCTATGGTGCACACCTCTGACATGTCATGCGCCTCTTCTATTTGTATTGAATCAGACTCTGTGCTGAGGATAGTTTACAGGAATGAGGAATATGAACACAAAAATGACTTTTCCCTGTTTACTTTGACCCCAGAACACTGACCATAGGAAATGTACCCACAGTAACTTGTGGTTCTGGGCTCAACATCATTACCACATGGTACATTATGGGTGAGTTGGCAGTTTGGCACATGGTAGTTACATTTCAACTTCAAGTGAGGAAATCTCACAGTTAAATAAAAACATAAAAATGCCACCCTCGAAAATATTCATGACTTGTCCAAAATGCTAAAAGCCCCCTTTAATTTTTTTTTTCTGGTAAGTATTCCAGAGGTAATAGCACAAAATACCCCATTGCAGTTCCCAGGACCAAATTTCTAAAATAAAGTCACACCTCATAATTTATATTTTTTCTGCACAGCTTGTCTTGTTTCATTTTGAGACAGGGTCTGGCTGTGTGGTCCACCTGGCCTTCAACTCATTATGTAGCCCAGGCAGGCCTTGAGCTCTACGCTCCTACCTCAGCTACCAACAAGTTAGAATTACATGTGTGCTGACCACACATGGTGGCAAATAAAGAGTCTTATTTGTCTTGTTAACCTGCTATGCAACCTCAGGGTCTATGAATACACATCCCAACTTTAAGTTTCATCTAAACTGGTGGCAGGTTTCAGTATTTTAGCAAGGTAACACTTGGGAGATAAAGTTCCATCCACATGGGCATGACTCAGCCTAAGAGCAGCATTCCTACGACACCCTCCTCAGGATTCCACAGGGCTTATGACCTCATCAGTCTTATTTCCTGCAGATCTAACCTTGGAGTTAACTCAACCCTAGTCATGGATTTAGAAGGTGATTCATATAAACTGTGCATACCATGGTGATGAGAGGTTTTGGGGGGGGGAGTCTTTGCATATAGCTTTATATTTTAACACTAAGGAAAAGAATATGTAAGAGAAAAATTGTGTATCTCCCCCTTTGCTCCTGGATAATTCTGTAAAAGCCAAATATTGCCCATTAGCATCTGGGCCTCTGTAAAGCTGCTGGCTGCCCTGGCCGGAGTCCTGACGCAGAGGGAGCTAAAGGAGCCAGGTGAGGAAGCAGCAAGTGGACTCCTGGAGCACAGAAGTGGAGCGAGGGGGACATCAGCAGGAAAAACAATGTATCAGTCCCCCCTGGAAACCATTTGCTCCAACAGAATGCCCGTCCAAACACTGACTGCTAGAACCTTAATTTAGGTGACATGGTGGTATGATTTCTCTGAATATTCTTGGAGCTAGAAGACTTTGTGGGCTAAAACACAACTGTCCCCTCTGTTGGGAAGCAGGGTATTTAGAACCCAGGTGACACTGGATCACAGTGTGGCTCATGGAGGAGGTCATGGCATAATGCTAGTTAGCAATCACCAAAACCCCTGCCAGAAAAGGAACCTTCCCTGTATGAGTGCAAGAATGTCACCCATTCTACTTACTGAACCTCACACCCCTTCCCCATCTCACCGGCAGAGAGAGCCTCACCTAACAGCCTCAAAATCTTAACTTCAGAGCAAAATCTGGTGAACTTCACCATAACTAAGTACTGTTTAGGAAAGTGATGGGGAAAAAAATCGTCCTCCCAGATTTCTGAGAAGGAATGGATACTAATCTATATTCAGTGGTTTATCATAGAAATCATGCATTGTTGATAAGGAAACCATCGGTGGAATGTAAAACTGAGGCTAGCATGGGGGAAAAATAGTATGGTATACTGATTTTGTGAGCATCCATGAGTCTTTCCAGGCATTTTCCGTTTGGCTGACTGTGTGCTACACTAAGACAGAAGCAGAGGCCAGCTGGCTGTTACAGCAAGGTTACAAACTTATCTCCAGGCTGTGATCCCACCAAGGGTCGTGATCTCCTGGGAATCTATGGTGGTGGCTCTCAGCCTGGACAGAGGGCTGGAGCTCCTTAACCTGAGGTCTTTGAAGACCTGCTGCTCCCTGTAAACCAGCGCCACTCAAAATAGGTCTCTGGGAGGAACGGTCTGGAGGACCAGGCTCCAGAACAGTCCGCTTTCCAAGGGCTTCCCTGCTCAGCAACATGAGGCTATCAGAAAAGAAACCTGCGACATGGTCTGCTTTTAAGGCAGCACTGTGGCCTAGGCAGCTACTTCTCCCCAGCCCAACCTTACAGTCCCCAGCTGCTGTCCTTGTAGCATCTCGAGAAGGACAACTACTATTAGCAGAGGGCACTTGTAACAGGGAACCAGGCTTAAGAAATACATAAGCCTTGGAAGTCAAGCCAGCAAGTTAGACCACAAAAATATGCTGGGAAATAGTTTTCCTTGATACATACTGAGCTGTATACTGTCTACAGTACTAATAATATAAATTTCAAGAGTCCTCCAAAAGCAAATCTGCAAATTAAAATCAAACCACATATGGATTAGGGAAAACTTCTTTAAGGCTCTTTTTGGAGTTAAAAATCATGGTTTAGAAAATGTTACAGCAATAAACACATGTGTTTTTTTTTTGTTTTGTTTTGTTTTTTCAGACAGGGTTTCTCTGTCGCTTTGGAGCCTGTCCTGGAACTTGCTCTGTAGACCAGCTTGGCCTCGAACTCAAAGAGATCTGCCTGCCTCTGTCTTCCAAGTTCTGGGATTAAAGGTGTGAGCCACCGCCACCTGGCAAAATACATGGCTTTAATAAAAGAGTGCTAAAATATGAACTGTGGAATCATCAACCAGCTGGAAAATGGAAGGGTTTACTATAAAACTCTTTTCACATTGCTGTACACTTGACTTTTTTACAATAAAATGTTTGTAAAATCTATGCTCATGCCCTCCACACAAGGGCTAATATCCAAGCGCTTCATGGCATCCTGCTGCAAAACAAAGTGTGGAAACAGAAAATAACGGGAACACCACAAACTACCTGGGGAAGACCGATGACTCAGTGCACCATGTTCGGGGATTTACTCTGAAAAATCCCATCTGAATCTGAATCTTTGCTTCATGTCTTCCTTTTAATTTGTCAACTTTAAGAGAAAAAAATGAAAATTACTTCTTAAAAAATAAAACAAATACTGTCTAATTTTTGAGTAGGAGGAAAGTCCTCAGTATAGAGGAGCAAGCTTTTGCCAGGGGAAAAAATAAACAAAACACCACTAATTCACCCAAGGGGAAAAAAAGCTTGTGTATCTTGAGGAAAACAACAACCAAATAAAGAATAAAAAAGAGAGAGAGAGAAATTAGAAGTCAGAAGGGAGGGAGAATAATTTGCCCAAGTACTTCTCATATACAGAATTTAAAAACTGTATTTCAGGAAGTCTTATTTCAATAGAAATACAGGTAATGAACACTGACAGTCATTTTCAAAAGAAAAAAACAGAGTGGGGAACATGTGAACAAAGCTTGGCCTACTAGGAAAAACACACACAGGGTGGGCATTCATTATATACCTGACCTGTTGAATAAATGAACCAAAAGTAATATACTGTTTTTGTCTAAAGACCACCAGAAAAGGTGGCAACAGCACCTATAGAGATGGTGAGAAATTACATAGTCTGCTAACAATGAGTCTACTATGCTGCAAGGGCTTGAGAAAACAATGCTTGAGCAACCTTTATCAACATCTTGACGTCTGGTCCTTCAAGACTCACTATTAAACATACTCTATGGAAGTCACAAAACTAATAAAACAAGACCAAGTCTCACTATATAGCCCTAGCTGGCCTGGAACTTGCTATGTGGGCCAGCCTTGCCTCGGTCTCGAGTGCAGGGGTTAAAGGTATGCAACTACCCATTCCCATACCCACATGAAGCAAATTTCCAGGACTTGCATAGTTTAAAGGATAACTATTGAAATATGAAAAAAATTGAACCTCCAAAGAAGAAAACAAGACACCATTAAAATGCTTTAATGGAGAAAATACTCATTTACAAAGTGGGATAGACCAAGGGTCAATAAAACTTGTGCACACAGTGTGAGGAGGTAGCTATGGGAAGAGAGATACAAAAGCATTAATGTGTGACATTGATTAACACCAACAGATCTTCAGGAACTTAAGATAATTTCACTTCCTTTTTATATGTGGACTATAAAGAAAATCAAGTATATAGAAACAAAACAGAATACTGGCAAGGGGGTTGAGGGATATAGGTTAAAAGGGATATAGTTTCTGTTATTTGAGATTAACCAATGGGAAGTATGGCAGAACAACAGTCAATATTGTAGGATAGGGGAATTTAGGTGCTTTTATATGCATAAACTTAACCATCTGAAATGTACATATAAATTTATTTGGCTCTATCATTCTATCAAAATGTCATACTGTATACCTTAAACATATACAACGGGAATTTTTATACTACCAATAACTTTGTATCAAATTTCAAATACAAAGGCCAGGTGAGGTGCATACCTGTAATTCTAGCATTCAGGAGGATGAGGCAGAAAGATCTGAGTTTCATGCATGCCTGGGCCACATGGTGAGTTCAAGGCCAGTGAAGGCTATTAAAGGTAGACCTTGTCACAAACCAATAAAACAATAAAAAAAAAAATCAAGAGAATGACCATTGCTTTGGAATTGGTGTTTACACCGGTCAAGACCACCTGCTCATTTGAACTGTTTGCTCATCAAATTTGAAGTCCACGTCCATTAAGTGGACTTCCCGCTCACTCTTTCTCTCACATCTCCAGTTACCTAGCCAGTAGGTGCTTTGCCATGCCCCACTGCCACCGTCTGCTCACTCTTCTCTTGGGAATCCACTACCTCCAGGTGGCAGGAACCTCTTTATCTTGCCTGACCTGTCCCTCTACCTACCTGCACAATTCTCCAACGAAGTCCCCTTCAATGTTGTCAGGTCATCTTTCCAAGTTGTGCATCTATCAGGCCACCCTCTTGGAAATCACCAGGTCACCATGTATGGCACACTAGTCCTGTGTAAACAGCTCCCTCAGAGTCTGCTCATCGTGCCTTTCTGGACCCATGCCTTCTGCCACACCTTCTACAATCAGTGCCCCTATATACCAGGTCCTCATGGGGACAGCTCACCACTAACTCCTTTATCTTGCTAACCTCAATGGCTGCCCTTTAAGGAGGCAGTGTGGACTTCCAATCCATCAGGAAGCCACATGAGGTGGTGGTTGAATGCTACAAGCCCCTACCGCATGCTGCTTTGTGTTCCCACAATAGTGTCAGCAAGCATTGTGATGTTCCTTTTGTACCTGCCTACCACAGTCGCCCCTGGGTGACGGCGGAAATAAACGTTCTACCACTCAAAATAGTTCCTTTCTTTCATGGTTAGAAAATAATCACCAAAGATTTCACTACCTCCCTCAGCTCAACTATTTCATCACTTTATCTATTCATCACAACCAGAAAATGTACTGTTATTCCGTGTCACACCAATAGTTCCTTGGATTTATCTGGATGTATTTACTCGCAGTGAGTTTATTACAGAAGTGTTACAAGCATTCCTAACCCAGTAGCTATGCACTGTGCTGCAAGTTGGGGAAAGTGGGAGGCACGGAGGCCAAGAAGACAAGAGAAAGCAGGCAGTTAGTGCAGAAGACTATCAGACAAATGTTCCTTTTCCTTCAGACTAAACCCTTAATTTCGTTATCTTTTCCTAGAAGGGTGGTGTGTAATTCTGTTGATTGTGTATCGGCACTTCACAGTCACCCAACACCTTTCTTCAAGCATGACTCAAACTGAGTGTGATGCGTCTAGCGCCAGTCAAATCCACCCCCCCTTCAGTCTCTGTGTCACATTCCTTCAATACTCAACATTCCTGTCTTCTTGTCCACGATGGCCCAAATGGCATTTGTTTCAATGTAGCTACTGAGCAATAAAGACTATTTTTTTCAAACACTGTTCATTTTCATTCAACAACGTCCTTATATACTTAGCCTGCCACATTTCTCTCAGGAGTATAACCATCTCTCCAATTTGTTGAGTGTTAGGAGTTACGTCCTGAAGCCCAGGTGACTTGTGCTCCTACCTTACTTGGTGGCATACTAACTATGGAAAAACTAACAAAAGGGGGGAGGGGGAGAGAAGGAGGGGGAGAGGGAGGAGAGAGAGAAGGGGGGATTTCCTGATTTTATGGTATAAAAAAAGATGATTTAAGGAAAACTAGCCAAAGTGGTTTACCACAAGACTTCAGCTCTCTACCTGAACTCATCATTACTTTATAGATATTTCTGGCTGCATAGATAGAAACTCTGGGCTCCATACTCGACGCTCCTGATAATATCAACCGCTCTCTGATATTTATTGTTAGTCGTGTATCCTCCACACCCCTTTGTCCTTTTTCTCTGGCTCTGATCTCCACCCAGCATCCACATGGAGTGACTTCTGGCCTGGTTATTTCCTGTTTTTAACAGCAGTTCTTTGGGTAGCCTAACAGCACAGCCCAGATAAGGCCCAAGAGTCTAGTTCAGCCTTCTATACCTGGGGCATCTACAGAGGCTTCTCTGTGTCAATGGACATGTCCAAGTGCAAGCAAATATTGTGTATCAATGAGGTTAAAGGAATTCATGGCTTCACTGGAATTTCAATGGGGTCTAGCATACAGAACAGACTGATCACTCTAACTCTAAGGACATAATGCAGTGCGCAATAAACAGACACACTATGGCAGGCTCCACCTCCTACTCAGACCCCCAGTGGGAGAGTAAGAACACTCACAGCAATTACCCATCAAGCATCCTGAGGATGTGACTGGGGGCAACAAACAGCACACCCAAGACAGAGGCAATTCTGTGTATGCAACGTCACAGCTATCTCCCCTCAGGCTCAGTGTACTTTCTGTGTTCTCTTCTGAAGCCCATGCTAACATGGGTGGACATCAGAGCATCGGGACTTACAAGCCTCTCACATAAATATTACATCACTTGCCACGAATGCACATCTTTCATTTTTTGCTACAATACACTGATCTATTTCCTATTATGCTTTAAATAAAGAAGCACTTACTATACCAAAACTGCAACTGCATTTTTACCTGTATACTGTAAAAATAGAAGTAAATCTTAATTCTCAACTTCCATGGCTGCCCACAGGTTATGTTTGGTTCTGTAGTTATGACCACACCCACAGTACTTTGATGGTTAAGTGAAATATATTACAAATACAGCAGGAAAGATGGTTCTTGGAAGCTCTTCCTCAGACAGAATACCATTTAGAAATTTCTAAGCAAGATTCAGTGAGCACCAGAAACTGATGTCACACATACTCACGGTTGACCGGTCACCCAAGGATCCCCAAGCACAGGATGGACTTGTCCTGGAAGCAGAGGATTGAATTGCATTAGGAGAGCAGAGGGCCGGCCTGCAGGAACTCCAGCCCATCTTAATTGCAGGCAGGCCCAGGGATTCTGCAGTCTTCGAGCATTAACAATAAACCACACTAGGTTGTTTTCCTAATTCCTATGAAATGAGTCAGTAGGTCAAGCAACTGATCCACTTGAGAGAACAATCCTTACAGCTACACTCCCCATTTCCAGTAACCCAGCTCCTTCTCTCTGCCCTGACCCAGGAGCCCAAGGGGCCTGGCAGACCAAGTATCCACTGACAGATAGCCAGTCTCCCCTGGGTTTAGCATCTTCTTTTGACAAGAGGGTACCGCTGTATAGGACCATATGGGTCAGCTTCCTTAGAGTTAGCAAAGCTTCTCTGCTGAGACCATGTAAGTTATTTATCTCTGTCACCCCAAAGAAGGGTCTTGTGCTTAAAATAAACATAGAAACCCAATTAATTACACCTCTAAAAGTCTTCTCCCCCCAAAACAAACCACTTCCTTCTGCAAAAATACCTTCTCCTCCTCAAAAGATCTTCATATTCAGAAGACTGGACTCAGTAGCCACTGTTAAAACACTCCTCAGGGTCCTACTGACGTCCAGCAGAGTCAGCCACTGCACTTCAGAAAGCACAAGTGTGTAAAAGCTACCAGCTTTTAAATCCTGCCTTATAAATCCATGACTCAATCTGTTGAACACCTTCGGAAACTACCACCTACTCACCCAGAAGAGAGCTGTTTCGTGTAGCTGGTGACCTTCTGCATTGGAAATCACCAGCTACTACTGGTGAGAGGTTGGTAATTCCAAGAACTCATCCATGCAGGCAAATCTAGGGACACGGCTAGACACAGAGGCGGCTAGATTGGCTTTGACAGTTCTTTAGGGGGAAACTTTTGCTTTCTGAATCCACAGGGCTTACTTTCTGTTTTGTTCTTTTTTTTTCCTTTTCTTTTAAAAGACAAGGTCTTGTTCTGATCTTGAGAAACTGCCTGTGTGATCAAGCCACCAACTGAAAACCTGCCATTATAAACGAGGGATTTCACAATGCTCATTCCAAAATCTGCGGCTATTCATTTCTGGAAGTGACTCACTGAGGAAGAGCGGCTGTAGGGGGGTGGATGGGAGGGAGTGATCACTTTTAGGGGACAGCCTGCACTCTGAGAACTGAGCAGAAACCCCAGAGTAGCGATCACGTGTGTGCACCGACCCCAGCTCAGCTCCCTGAGTCACCCTCCCTCCAGATGACACGCAATGACCAGTCTCCTCGTGAAAGACACTTGGGTGGATACAAACCCTTTGGGCTGTGCACCCACCCAGCCTTGTGCCTGACCCCTGGGGGCTATTTTCACATAAATCAGGAGCGGCAGCAGCAGCACTTGCCACCTGTCAGGACTTCGTGGCTGGTGAGTAAACAGCACACAGAGACCACTTCCTGTGAGTATTTCCAAAAGACCTCATGCTATTTCCTTTAGAAAAATAAGAAGTGAAAAGGAAAGCTACAGACGGAAGAGAAACAACTCCAACAGTGAAGCTAAAAGCTTGCAATGTGATCGCTGTGCTGTTTACCCAGCCACGCCTAGTTTTAATTTGGTGTCCCAACCCCTGTGTAATTAAGACAGCCAAAGAGAATAGCATGGGGTGGGGGTGAATCACAAATGCGTAGACCTTCTGAGCGCGTGACCAGAAAAGTAATTTTAAGATTCAAGAGAACCAAATCTGAAGCTGGCTAGGGCATTAACCCTTGCAGGAAAGAAAAAGTTGCTTTTGTCCCCAAATTTCAAACATGGAAATCCTCTTTCCTCTCAGATGACATTAACCAGACTCCAGTGCCATCTCCTAAATCTGTGAAAGAAAGCATGTTTCCAGGCCTGTCTGAAGGGACAGTCACATTAACAGCAGCCCACACATCACCCAACACTGAGGTGTCCTTTGAAGCTGACAACAAAATATGATGTTTTGTATTTTCCAAACCTATTACCTTATGTCACAGAATGGAGTGGGAAGTAGAACTCTTTTGATTCCTAGTAAGGGTGGAGTATCAATGGCGACCGAGGGCCGTGCTGGTGCAAGGGCAGTTTTAAAGGCTTGTCTTGCTTTATCTGCCTGTTAATTAATGTGCCTTCACTGTGGATGAGGATGTCAGACATAGGTGTGGGGAGTGCTGTGAATCAAGGCCAGAGGAGGGAGCAGAAGTGTGGAGTGGAGACAGACCACGTCCCACCCGCATGTGTGGCAGTGCCTTTGGATGTTTGCCCTGACTCCTTTCTTCTTCATTTTTGGATACTTAAGATGGGACATACTGTGTCTGTAATTTTTACAAACAGTCTTGTCGTTGTTGCTTGCTTTGGACAGTACTGAGGATTGAGCTCAGGGCTTCGCACACTCTGGGCAAGCCACTCTACAGGGGGGCTATATTCTCAGCCTATCAAACTGATATTGCTGAGGACTATGGGATCTATTTCCACAATGCAAATATAATTTACAAGTTGAGGGCAAGCCAAATGCATCTATAATTGAAGGTGAGACTATACACTCACTATACAAAACCATACTCATCCCTTCAGCCCTCACCTGTGAGACCCAAGGAGACCTCACTGAGAGAGCGAGATTTCTCTACATGGAGAAACAGTCAGTGTTTTAGAAATCCTATTGCGACTACACTGGTGGAAGGAAAAGCATTGATTGGCGTTCTGAGGATGGCTCAAATACTCAAATAGCTCATTTCCCCCTTACCAACAGGAAACTTCCCTTCCCACAGGTCTCAGTGGCTATTCAGGTCAGTTTAATCACCCACAACACACAGGCCTGGCTCGGGCACTGCCCAAACGATTCTCAGAGCAGCCCTATGGGCTCAGGTCTGTTACTGCCCCATCCTACTACAGATACGGGAACAGGGAGCTTGAGGACTGGCCTAAGGTTAGCCAATCAGTGGGCAGCGGAGACAGCACTCAAGCCAGAGCCTGAGGAGCAGTCAAGAGCATCAGGGAACTACCTAAGCCACAGAGCACTAAGGAGGCGGCATTTTCAACAGGCCACTTGCAAACATAGTTTTCTACAAACTTTAATCAAAATTTCTAACAATTAAGTGCAACACAAGTCTGGAATGAACAGGTCAGTCTGTCTACAGTAAACAGCTTCATGTGTCTTACCAACTTTGCCTGCCAGATCAGTGACACTGAATTTGAGAAGTAGGAGGATTCAGAGGACCTGTTTTCAACCAGGGTGGATAAAGGGGGCTCAAATTCAGACCTTCACATCTACACCCCTGCTCACTGAGACACAACAGACACCCGGCCGAGGCTGCGAATGCGTAAGGAATTGGACACCTTAACCTCTCCGACATACACTCACCCTTGGAAGCATGAGCAGTGTTGATGTGAGCCATATATTTCCCCTTGCCCCACCCAGGCCAAAAAAGGAAGATCTTTCTTCCCTTGTGTGTGTTTTTATTTCAAAGAAAAGCAGGTAGAAGTCCTGCTGACTAGGAATACACTTGAGTTTTATGCAATTTTTTCCCCTTTGAAATTGCTCAGTTATGTCCTTCCTGGGGACCCATCAAACTGCCTTTCCCAGGCACCTGTAAAGCAGGTGGTCTAAGGTGGCACTTGGGAGTCTCGTGGTCTCAGTGCCCTTTCAGTCCTCAAGCAAAAGGCCATCCCTCATTTCAATGCCATGTACATTTGTACTTGGTCTAGAATGTTCCCCACAGTCATTCCTAGTACTTGGTAGCAGAGTGCTTAGTCAGTATGTTTGATGCCCTGATTTTATCTCCCTCTCCTTACCTGCTCTGTATCATGTTGGGTCACAGGAAAAAAAAATTAAAAATGTCTTCCTAAACTAAAGACACGAAACAGACCATTCTGATATTAGCTTCATTTAAGACTGAGTAACAACTGTCTGCAAGATTCTGGAAAACTGATGCATGTTACATTTACAGGTCAGAACTTTCCCCGACCCACGAATTTATTTGGTATTTAAAGTTCCTCCCTGCACCACAGTCACAAGATCAAGAATATTTACTGCTATCTTAGCCAGTCACATGTACTTCCTGTCATAAAAACTTGAACCTGGATGAGATAGTAAATCAAACATGTAAACCTACAGGTAAGGAAGCGATAATAGGTAGATGTTTCAAGTTCATACTTTAGTTTACCAAGGGCGATTCACTCCCTCTTGGGGAGCATGTATCATACTCTGTCATTGCAGTGACTAACCCCGTCATGTATCATACTCTGTCATTGCAGTGACTAACCCGTCATGTATCATACTCTGTCATTGCAGTGACTAACCCCGTCATGTATCATATTCTGTCATTGCAGTGACTAACCCCGTCATGTATCATATTCTGTCATTGCAGTGACTAACCCGTCATGTATCATACTCGTCATGTATCATACTCTGTCATTGCAGTGACTAACCCCGTCATGTATCATATTCTGTCACTGCAGTGACTAACCCCGTCATGTATCATACTCTGTCATTGCAGTGACTAACCCCGTCATGTATCATATTCTGTCATTGCAGT
>PVIU01011647.1:0-63700 GCA_004026605.1 Ondatra zibethicus
GTACAACTATAAGTTCTACTGTAAAGAGAAATTCACAGGAGATGAAAACAGGTATTTTGTGCTATTCACTTTGTGCACAAACCACTAAAGAAATCCATAATGGCGGGACTGGAGAGATGGCTCAGAGGTTAAAATCACTGCCTGCTCTTCCAAAGGTCATGAGTTCAATTCCCAGCAACCACATGGTGGCTCACAACCACCTATAGTGAGATATGGTGTCCTCTTCTGGCATGCAGGCATACATGCAGGCAGAACACTGTATACATAGTAAATAAACCTTAAAAAGAATCTATAATGGCAGAAAAACACCTTTTCTCAATTTATGAACACCACCTTAGTAGTACAATACATACAACAGTACATACAACAATGAACAACATGAACAAATCCACTTTGTTATAGTCCCATATAAGACCTGCAATGTAAAAATTCTAGCTATAAACAATCAAAAAATTATAGACCACTGGTCTTTGTAATGACTTTTTGACCTTACTCGAAAAGGAATGAATGAAAACACTAATATATGGAGTTCTATCAAATCAAAATTCCTCTGAATAGCCGAAGATGTGGCAGCTGAACACCTTGAGAGAGAGAAAAAAAATCAAAATTGTTGTGGGATATTTGTACACTGTGTGAACATGTATTTCTGTGATTGGTATAACAAAATGCTTGGATGGCCAATAGCTAGGCAGGAAATATAGGTGGAGAGAGAACTCTGGGGGGAAGAAAGGTTAAGTTATCTGCCAGACACAGAGGAAGCAGGATGGGCAGTATGGAGATTAGGCAACTCACCATGGGTCAGAAAGTAGACTAAAAACATCCAGCTGGACTGGGACTGAATGAGCATGTGATCAAACCGGACTCTCTGAATGTGGCTGCCAATGGGGATTGACTGAGAAGCCATTGATAATGGCACTGGGACTTGTTTCTACTGCATGTACTGGCTTTTTGGGACCCTAGTCTATATGGATGCACAGCTTCCTAGGCCTGATGGAGGGGGGAGGGCCTTGGACTTCCCACAGGGCAGGGTACCCTGCCCTCTCTTAAGGATGGAGGGGGAGGGAGGAGGGTGAGTGGGGTAGCGGGAGGGGAATGGGAGAAGGGGAGGAAGTGGAAATTTTTGAATGGAAAAAAATAAAAATAAACTAATAAAAATGGGTTAATTTAAGTTATAAGAACTAGTTAGGAACAATGCTGAGCTTTAATTAATAATAAGTCTCCGATCATTATTTGTGAGCTGGCGGTCCCAACAAGAAAGTACGGCTACACAAGGGCACAGGTAAATGTTGGAGAATTTATGGGCTAGGGAACTCATGCAGATAAGAGGGCAAATTAGTACTTCCCTTACTAATTATGTCATTTGAAAACTCAAAAAGGGAAAAGATTTCAACATTATATGCATGTTAATTCCACTTACATTGGGGGTCTTATGAATAGAGTACAGATCCAGGCACATGTCGGGTAGGAGGAGTTCTACCACCGAGTTATGTTGCCAGCCAGAAATTTTTCATATGAAAATGATAAGAAATTGGTAACTGGAAGGAAGAGATACATGCCAATACTGAATTAAGCATTATCAAAATGGCAAAATTAATCATTTGTCAACTGAAGGGTGGATAAAGAGAATTGCATATGTATACACAATGGAACACTTGATAGCCTTCAGAAAGAAGTAAATTCTGAGACTGGGTGATAGCTCAGTTGCTGAAGTGATAAAGTCTATAAAATGCTTGCCATACAAGAACAAGGACCTTAATGCCGTCCCCAGAACTCAAGTGCAAAATACTGGGTCAGGAGACTATGGAGAAGTCTCCGTCTGTAAAGTGCTTATCCCCTAAGCACTATGATCTGAATTCAACCTCCCAAATTCACATAAAAACTCCTGGAGGGGTAACTTGTAATCTTACCCATGGGCAAGCAGGGAAACAGAAGCCCCAGCAGGTGCTGACCAGCCAGACTAAGCGAACTGTGGCTGGCTCCTCATTCAGTGTGTGATTCTGTGTCAAAAAATATGACATTGAAGATACCCAAAATCAATCTCTGACCACCATATGGTACATATATATGTGGATGTGTGTGCACCCACATACGAGTTCATACACACACAGACACATGCACGTATAGCCTGAACACAGTCCAGGAGTGTGAGGAGAATTCTAAGCATTTATGAGAACACTCCAAGAAAACAAGAGTCTTGTGACCTGAGTTCCTTCAAAACATGTAATTGTTCCTGGAATGTGTTTTCATGCTCTTCCCAGGTTGACAGATAGGAGTGCATTTACTTCAGATTATTCCTTATTGCTTGCTGCTGTTACTCAACTAAATGTTTAAACTATTCTTGATATGCTTCTATGAAAAAACATGTTTTTGCCATGTGTGGCTTATTCTTGTGATTGTATACAGCTTGAGCTCGTGGGAACTTTACTCATGTGATTCTTCTTACCCTCAGTGTATAAATTGTCTGATGCTTTGTTTGAATAAAGCTGGCTACTGCATGAGACTTTAGTCTGCTTCATTTATTGATCTATTCTCCCAGGCCCCACTAACTAGAGTGGACACACACACACACACACACACACACACACACACAAAATGCTGCCCATGGGACTGGAGAGATTGTTCAGCAGTTAAGAGCATTTGTTCAGCACCTGCATGGTGGCTCACAACTGTCCATAACTCCAGTTTCAGGGGACTAACACCCTCCTTCCTGACCTCCAGGCATGCACACAGTGCACAGATATACATGTGAGAAGAATATTCATACACATAAAATAAAACAAATCTATTTTTTAAATGTTGGCACAGGGCTAGGGAAATAGAGACAGGCAGATCCCTAGGCCTCACGCTTACATGAGAGGTTCCAGGTCAACAAGAGACCCTAGCTAAAGAATAAAATTGTATGTATGGCCTGAAGGATGATGTGGAAAATTATCCTCCAGCCAGACGTTTGCTGGGGAGACAACCAACAAAATACACATCTACTGACCTCAGAAAGGGAACCTGCAACAGTCTAAAGTAACAACTGTACCAAAGTCTGCCTTGGTGAAGCAGTGACTTTTCACTGGAGTTACTAACAAGAGTATGGGGGCGGGGGCTCACTTACAACGAGCAGGGCTAACTCAAAAGCAGCCACATCACCAAAGCCCTTCTCATCATGGGCGATGTTCACAAAGGGTTGCTTGACAGTCTGAGAATGTCTTCTCTCTGAAGCTGGGTTTCCCAGTCTACAAACAGTTTACTCCTTTTTATACTGCTAGTGAGGCCCTCAAAAATATCCCAATTCTCTGTTGTCCCAGACATTTGTCTGTTCACAAGACTTCCTGGACAGAATGCTTCAACTGGAGGAAGCCACCATCCAAAAGCAGTCAGTGCACATGTGCCTACATTAAAACATGTCCCCACACACGCACCTACCCTGCCACACCCAAGAAAGTGAATTCTTTCATTTGCAACAGCATAGATGGAATATGCATGACATGACAACAGCCAGGCCCGCCCAGGCACAATTCTTTACCTTCTCGCACGCTGTAGAAATCTAAGTCAATCAGATTCATGGGAGCAGAGTTGAACTATGAACCTGGAGGGTATAGAGAATGGAGAAATGGTAAAGTGAGTTGAATTTTCTTTTTTCTTCTATTTTTAATGTGTTTTTAATTATTTATTTTTTAAAAAACAATCTTTTCTCATTTTACATACCAATTCCAGTTCCCACTCCCTTCCCTCCTCCCGCTCCCCCTACCTTCCTTCCCATCCCACCCCCCCCATCCACTCCTCAGAGTGGGTAAGGCTTCCCATAGGAAGTCAACAATGTCTACCACATCACTTTGAGGCAGGAACAAGACCCTCACCCATTATATCTAGGCTGAATAAGGTATCCCTCCAAAGAGAATGGGTTCTAAAAAGCCAGTGCAAGCAGTAGGGATAAATCCTGGTGCCACTGCCAGTGGCCCCACAGTCTACTCCAGCCATACAAATGTTACCCACATTCAAAGGGCCTAGTTTGGTCCTATGCTGGTTCCCCTGCTGTATGTCCGGAGTCCCATTAGCTCAGGTGAGCTGTCCTGTGGATATCCCCATCATGGTCTTGACCCCTTTGCTTATATTATCGCTTCTCCCTCTCTTCAACTGGAGCTTGGCTAGCATGGCGCCTTCAACACTCAGCCAGTGGCTATGGATCTCTGCATCTGCTTCCATCAGTTGCTAGATGAAGGCTCTACGATGAAAATTAAAGTAATCATCAATCTGATTGCAGGGCAAGGCCAGTTCGGACACCCTCCCCACTACTGCTTAGTGTCTTAGCTGGGGTCATCCTTGGGGATTACTGGGGATTTCCCTAGTGCCAGGATTCTCACTAGCCCCATAAAGGCTCCCTCAATCAAGATCTCCTTCCTTGCTCTCCCTCTCTGTCCTTGCCCATTTTGACCATCCCATTCTTTCATTTTTTCCTCCCCCCTTCCCCTCCCCTTTCTGCTCTCCCTTCTCCCACCCAGCCCCCATGCTCCCAATTTTCTTAGAATATTTAGCTCAGTGGTGGAGCACTTGCCTAGCAAGTGCAAGGCCCTGGGTTTAGTCCTCAGCTCTGGGGTTGGGGATGGGGGAGACAAAATAACAAAAAAGACCAAAAAACAAACAAACAAACAAACGAGGTAACTGGCACACACAGTTTTTTTCTAATTTCATTTCACATTCTAACCAGAGTTCACTGTCCCACCCTCCTCTTGCCCCTCCCCCACCTAGCCCCCCAGCCTATCCGCCATCCACTCCTCCCAAGGGGTAAGTAAGGCCTCCCATGGGGAGTCAACAAAGTCTGGTGTATAACTTGAAGGCAGGACCAAGGCCTTCCCTCCAGTATCTAGGTTGAACACAGCGGCCCACCATAGGGAATGGGCTCCAACAAGCTCTAGTTCATGTGAGCCTGGTCCCACTGTACTCCCTCATAAGTGAAATACTAGATGTAAAGCAAAGGATAAGCAGGTTACAATCCACAGCTCCAGAGAAGCTAGGGAACAAGGAGGATCCTAAGAGGGGTGCATGAATTGCCCTGGGAAGGGGAATTAGATGAGCTTGTGAGTTGAATTTTCAATTAGGTGGGAGGGAAATTTTTAGATTACTGCAATGGATGGGGACTACTATTAATGCCAGGGAGCTATATGTTCGCAAATCACTAAGGAACCATTTCAAATTTTCACATCAGAAAACACCAGTATTTTAGGTGTCAAGTCAGTTCTTTTGATTTCATTATTCCATATTACATACAAATAAATATGCATATACAACTTTTCAACGTACAAGAAAATACGGTGCCAGATGGTGGTAGCACACGCCTTGAATCCCAGCACTAAGGAGGCAGAAACAGGCAGATCTCTGTGAGTTCGAGGCCAGCCTGGTCTACAGAACAAATTCCAGGACAGCCAGGTCTACACAGAGAAACTCTGTCTCAGAAAACAAATAAACAATCCCCCCAGAAGAAATAAAAGGATAATATACACCAGGTGGTGGTGGCCTTTAATCCCAGTACTTGGGAGGCAGAGACAGACGGACCTCTGTGAGTTCGAGGCCAGCCTGGTCTGCAGAGAGTGAGTCCCAGGACAGGCTCCAAAGCTACAGAGAAACCCTGCCTGAAAAATAAAAAAAAAAAAGAAAAGAAAAGAAAGAAAAAAGAAAATAGTGTAAATAAAATATCAAGAGTTTATATGCATTGTGAAACAAGGTTACTATCATTCACATCTATCCTTCCAAAAAGAAGTCCTGTGTAAGGGGAGCTAGTAATGAAAACTTCTGAAGGAAATGTCATGCTGGGAGCGCAAATAAACCATAGCCAATAGCCCCTTTTCCCTGGCACCAGGAACAATACTAAGTTCCTTGTCCTGACCAATAAATTCACAGCTTATTACACAAGTGCCTATTTTCTTGAACTTTGTTTTCACTTTTTTTTCTCTTTTAACACCACTAAGGAAAATGGGGAGACAAACTGACAATTTCTGGTTCCCCAGATTCTGCCAAAATAGTTAGATTAAGATTCATGGGAGCTGGAGAAATGGCTCAGCAGTTAAAAGCACTTGCTGCTCTCCCAAAGGAATTGAGTTCAGGTCCCCATCCAAATCAGGTGGCTAACAACCACCTGTGACTTCAGCTCCAAGGGATCCAACACCCTCTTTTCGGTCTTTGTAGGCATCTGCTGAGCAGGGCGCCGGAGCAGAACAGAAGATCCTTGCTAGGATGTTCCTTAGGGGGCTGAGCGAGGCCAGCGGAGGAAAAGTAACTTCTAGCAAGAGCTGGAGGAGAAGATTGCTACATTTCTGCTGGGGCTTCCCTAGCAGGGTGTTAGCAGAAGAGACATCTTGGGCCAGAGAAGAAGCAGATAGCTCTGCTAGGACGCTCCCATATGGGAACAGAGCAGAGCTCAGCTGCAGCGGCTCTCCAGGAGAAGAGCAAGATCCCTGTATCCTGCGGGGAGACCATCCCCCACCGCACCCCAGCTTCAGGTAGCCTGGCTTCCTGATAGGACACCTGTCCTCCAGGGCTGAGCTGTCCCCTGGCGGCTCCAGCCTCCAGAGCTGTCCTATTGCAGCCTGGCTTCCTGAGAAGTTAGGATATCTTTACAGCTCCAGAGCTGGAACACTCATTTCCCTACAATGAGGGCCTGAGTTCATTCCCTAAAACACCTAAAAATGCAGTGTGTGTGGTGGCCCTACCACTATTAAGCAGAGATAAACAAACCCCTGGACCCTGTGTCAAAAAACCAGCTGAACCTGGGTGTGGTGTTGCACACTTTTAGTACCAGGACTCAGTAAGCAGAGGCAGGCAGATCTTTTTGAGTGACTGCAACATCAACCTGGCTCAGAAAAAAAAAAAAAAACAAAAAACAAAACAAAACAAAAAAACGTGTATGGTCCTGAGTTGTGAGCATAACCCCAGCCCCTGGCATCCATCCCAGCCTCCCTGACCTGGGAGTTGCTTTGGTCTGGACTCCAAATCCCAGCATGCCACAGGGTATTTAAGTGGGCTCCCAGAGGAGAAACACATGGTTTTCGAGTCTGCATGGGCTCCCTGCTGTCATGTCTGCCCGCCATGTGTTCAGCCATTCTTAATAAAACGATGGGCATTTTGATATGGTTTGATTTGACCTAATTGGATTTCTTGTGCCAGTGGAGTTGCCCTTTTTCTTATTCTTTACTTAACAGATGGTACACGAGGTGGAGCACTGGCACACACAGGCATCACTATGCGTGCATATACACAAATTTTTCTAGGTGACATGTAAACAAACTCCATTTGGGAGTGTTTTAGGCTTCCTAGAGTTCCCAAGTGGTATGAGTTCACAGGAATTAGGAATCCCACAAGAAATACCATTTGGTAGTCGGAACGGATCAACCTAAAGGTCCTGGTATGTGGAGGAAGAACTAGTTCCCAGTTCTTTTAACCCGATTCCGTAGCTCAAACTATAGTCACATATTTCCTAGTATTTGCTTCATGTTTTTTCTATAACACTGCCATGGGCAAGGCAGAGAGAGACAGGTCTTTCCTTAGTTTTAACAAAATAATAAATAATATTTTTCTTGCTACTAGGAGAGAGCATTCTGAGCCAGGTCAGCAGGAACACTACTTGGTAATTTGCACTGAAGCCCTCCAGTAACACTTTCATGTTTACATGTGAACTCTCTTCCAGGATGTGTTCAAATGTTTGGCATTATAACATAAAGTTGTGGCCTAGAAATGTGTTGGGCCACATCCATAGTTATGCTGATACACATGTGAGACACAGGCTGGATAGAAATTGCAGCTCAACAGTTTTCCAAGGGTGGGCCTATGGTGAATGCTTTTTCCTGGAAATTGTTAGAAATTTAAAATCTGGAAAACATCCCACAAAAACTGATGGAAGAATTCTATTAGTGAAGCCCATTAGTCTGCGTCTTAACAAGTCCCTCAAATAAACAGGATGCACAGACAAATTTAAGAAGCAGTAACTTGGATTACCTACTACACTCTAGTTCTCTCATTAACAAAGCAGAAGGTTGAGCTGTTCAGACTCATTAAAAGTTTCCTTAAGATTTTGATGAGGGGGCTGGAGAGATGGCTCAGAGGTTTAGAGCACTGACCACTCTTCCGAAGGTCCCGAGTTCAATTCCCAGCAACCACATGGTGGCTCACAACCATCTGTAATGAGATCTGGTGCCCTCTTCTGGCCTGCAGGCATACATGGAGGCTGAACACTGTGTACATAATAAATAAATAAATCTTTAAAAAAAAGATTTTGATGAGGGCAGGGTTTCATGCTGTCAACTGACTGGCTTATTAAACAAACAACTGGCACAGAAGAATTTCAGATGCTTGGAGTGTTGATATGTCCTAACCAGATTACAGACAGATCCAAGTGCAAGTGTGGACTTTGACCTCAGATAAGACTGATTTTCCCAGAGGGGTCCTGGTATAGTATCAAATTCTCTCACAAGAAATAAACCATTTTGGGTATTACTTGACCTCCTCTGCTCCCCACTTCCGACAAACAGCTACACAGGGAGCTTAAAAGGCCCTGGTTGGGGGGGGGGAATGTCTGGAGTAAAGTTTTGTTTTATTTGCTGACCAAAAGATGTGAAAGCGGTCCCATCAAAGAAAGCATTCTGCCAATCCTTCCCCCAGGGCAGTCTCCAGGTCCCTAACTCTTTGTGCTTTGATTGCTCCGATTCAAAAATAAATGAGAACTTCAGAAAGTGCGGCGAAAATAAAACCTAATTTCCTCCCAGCACACAGCCTACATGGAAGCCACAGAATGCACCAGGAGCAGCAGTCAATAATTTGTACCAAAAAACAACCATCCCACCTATGGCCGAATGAATTTGAAACCAAGGGCCCAGATCATTTCATACAAACGTGATCTAGGCGAGTACCGGCCAGCAACACTTTCTTCCGAGATCTTTTCTTCCCTTTATCTTTCAGCGTCCATCCTTGCATACGGCTGCTTGCGGACCGCTAACAACCTAAATAAAACAAAAAAACAAAAACCAAACACCGAGATCAGCACACCGGAAACAGCGATACACCCCGGTGTGGCGTCATCAACAGTCGCCGTGAGTTCGTTCAATCTCTTATTCCCACCTCCTGTGGCTGTACGTTTCTAGCCTTGAGTCAGAAAGACGCACCGCGACATCCCGCCTTGTCCTCCCTCTCCCCTGAGGCCAACCGGTCCAGACCTGTGGCCTCCAGGGAGTAGTGGCAGCCTCAATAGCCACACCGGACCGGGTTCCAAAGGCCTTTGCGAAGGTAGTTCGCGGCATCCTTCCGGTGTCACCTAGGACACGGTCCCACCTAGCGTTCCGCCGGCGTCCGCAACCCGCTCCAACCTCCAGCCCTAAGAATTGCTAGGCGTTGGCGGGCTAGCTCACTGTTGCAGCCGAGCATTTTTTATGCCAAAGCATATAAAATGACTGGTGTTCAGGTGGAAATTCTACATTGGTCCCTCCTCCCTCCCGCCATCTCTCTTCAAACTCAGGCATGAGAAAACCCGCCATTTGGCAGCTCCTCCCCCAGAGATGCTCAAGACCACACCTACAGGGCATTTAAACTGCCCCCTAGAGACCAGCCATGTAGTTTATTGGTCTCTTTTCTCCTTCTCTCTGGTGGCTGAGAAATCATCCGGGAGCTCGTACTCATTAAATCTGGACTTTTCACCTTTAATTCGGTTTGATTGGTATTACTGCATCGGCTGAGAGGCTTAATATCTGCGTACAGAGATCTTTTAATTGTCCCTCCCCTTTCTCATTTGTTGGAGGTTGATTCACAAGGTTACCAATCACTGTGAAGTTGAAATTCATTTTATGTGATAGTTCATCGTGACCCACTTAAGCTTCTGGAGATGAAAAGTTTTTACGCCCCGATAAGCCTCTCAGCCGTTGCAATAATCCAAATCAGACCGAATCAAACCGAATTAGAAAAAGCCCAGGTTTCCTAACATATCACGGAAGAAAAAACCCAGGTTTAATGGAAGCCAGCGCTCCTGGCAGAAAGACCGCGAAAACCACGAAGAGGGGAAAGGAAGACTGGAAAGGCCAAGTGTTTGTTGGAGGGGTAGTTTAAATACCCTGTGGGCGTGGTCTTGAGTCACCTTTTGGCTGCTTTCTCAGAGGTGGAGTCTGGACTGAGGCAACTCCCAGAGGAGGGGGCCTGGAATGCATCCAGGACACGTGGATGCCAGCGGCTGGGGTGAAATCCCAACCCAAACATTCAGACTCTTCGGATATAAGGATGTCAGCCGCTGAGGTGACACTTCCAACCAAACACATAGAAGAGCTTCCCTGCCTATAAGAGTGTCATTATCACACCTACTAACCTGTTCACTTGTGTCCAGTGTCTGCCTGATGGTGAGGGTTCAAGGTACAATGATTTTTTTTGCCTTAAGAATAACCAATTCATGCTGCATAACCTATTCCAGAGCCTCTCTTCAAATAATGGCAAAAGCAGTTTGTTTGCCTTCATCTCTGTCCCACCCCTCCCCATGTCCTATCCTGTTTTTCTCATTGTCCTGCACTTGCCAGCATGCCCTCCATAAATCACTTGCCCCTGGTCCTGCTCTGCTTAGCTTCTATTTTCAGATAATCATATGGGTGATTCCTGTCTATCCCTTATTTTTTCAGAGATTGTGTAAAGCAGGCCTGTGTGGTCTCCCTGTGTTGGCAGAAAAGCTATATACATCCACAGGAGTCAGAAGTGTGATAAAGTACAAGTGTAAAAGCCTCTCAAATCAGACTTGAACATGTGACCTGACTTTAACAAGAGGCACACTTTGTTCCTAACATCTCCTGTTTTGCTGAAACCTACATACCATATTCTGTCAAATTGGAAAGGATGATATATGTATGTATGTGTGTGTAATTTCATTGTAATTCCTTGCCACTATGGAACATGAAAAATGCTTACAATTATTACACAGAGGTGTTTGTTAAATGTTAGATTACAATTATTTTGTTTTAGCTGTTCTTGCTATGATAGAAATGATCATAAACTGATTACCTGTTTTGTTGTCATTTATTTATTTGTAAACCCCAATATGAAAATGAAGGAGGAAATCTGACTCAGTGACTAAAGCCTGTCCTGTTTTGTTGTCATTTATTTATTTGTAAACCCTAATATGAAAATGAAGGAGGGACTCTGACTCAGTGACTAAAGCCTGGTCTAGGGATATAGTAGCTCAGTGATAGAACACTTGCCTACTATGTGCAAGACAATGGGTTCAATCCATGGTAACAACAAAACACCTGAAACTCCAAACCCTTCATCCAAAATTGTGGACTCATTCCTTGTCTCTGTAGCCCTCATAATTTCATAGCTTACAAAAGGACTCATAAGTAGACAAGCTCTACGTGTTATGGTTCAAAGAATAAACAGTGATTGGTTGATTGATTTTGTTTTTTCAAGACAGGGTTTCTCTATAGATCACAGAGACCTGCCAGCCTCTGCCTCCTGATTAATCCGGCTGGGATTAAAGGCGTGTGCACCACCACCACCCAGCTAGAACCAGTGATTTAAACCATGCTCTGTGGTAGGTTGAATAGCAGCTCATTCAAAAGATATATCTACTTCTTAATATGTGGAGTCTGTGAATATTACTGTAGATGACAAAAATAGATTCAGTTAAGGATTTTGAGTTGAGGACTATATACTGAAGTATTTCATTATGCCTTGTGACAGTGTGGTTACAGACATAAGGCAAATCTGGCAAATATGCACAAAGGTAAATGTTTTCAGGACTAAGATGCAATGTAAAGATGAAGTCACAAGTACCAGAAGGTATGTGCAGCCACCAGAAGCTGAAAAAGAAGGAACTATTTCTCCTCCTTGCAACTCTGGAGTGAGTGTGCCCTTCCCAGACCTCAGACTTTCAGCCTCCAGAACTGTCTGAAAAGAAATTGAAATCTTTGTTGTCTTAAGTTACCAGGTTTGTGGAGTGTTTACACTAACTTCAGAAATCCAAAATAGCACTCAAGACTAAAGAATTTCTTGCCCTAGGTCATGAAACTGAAAAGGCCTTGGTTCAGAATAGTTATTTCAGTATATGAGAGTGCTTCTTGAGGGAGAATTTGTCTTTGTTTAAAAAAAAAGAAAGAAAAAGAAAGAAATAAATGAAATGAATAAATAAATAAATACTAGGTAATGCTTTGACCCCTGAAGATTACACCTTACCATGGATAGTTTGGAAAATTATAGCTATTTCTGCAGACTTCAGTCTGGGCATGGACCCTATTCCCTTGCTTTGAACAGCATTCTTAGCCATAACTTCTATCATGGTCGTTACAAAAATTTGTCTGGCTCTCACTTTTAGATGTGTGATTTCCCATCACATCCATTGTTCCATCTAATGTTCCAACAAATTGTTACATGGCAAAAGTACAAGGAAATCTGACATGCAAATTTTGACAAAACTCAAAACATGGAGGTTCAAATAACCATAGATGAGGGGTTGATGCGTTGTTGTGACACCTTGAATAGTGATAGTGAAGATATGGAATGATTATACCATGTAATTTTATGTTATATGCAGGGCCCTACAGGGCAGTCCAGGCTGGACTTAAACTTTTGTCAATCCTTCTGCCTCAGCTTCCTGAGTGCAGAGATTGCTAGCACGAGTCATATACCTGGCTTGCACCCTGAGTTATTAATAGTTTCTTCTTTTGTGTAGGCAAAAATCTACAGTCCCCAGGAGGGACTGAGAACAAAAACTGCCTACCTGCACACTCAGCTTCTTATGTAAATTCAATATGAAAGTAAACTTACAAACTGAGTACAAGATTTTTTAGACCTTAATATATTTGCTGAAATATAACTCATGATATTTGCTGAAATAAAACTTTTCTGGGAAATGTAAACATACCAGTTATTGGATAGAGCATGCTCCTAGGCCTCAGGATGCTGCATAAGGGATCTCCACTTGCCCAACACTTATTTTCAAAATGCTGCAAAACTTCCTTTGTATACGCTATCACTCATTCAACCTCACTAGTCCCAGACAGACCTCTGTGGATTGCTGCACTGGGGAATGTATGCAAAACATCATTTGTACAGTTTTAAAATTGACCTACTCAATTAGATCTTAAGGAATGATAATTTCGAAAGCTACATTCTCAATGCAATACATTTTCTTACAATCTAAATAAAACAGCCACATTCAGTTGGCATGTCAATACCTACATCCAGAACATAGGGCTGGCTAGCCACATCTCTGAAATCCACATTCTTGGATTTAATTAATCACTTTGGGGGGAATATTGGTGGGGGGAAAAGGTGGAGGGCGCAGTTCTGTGGTTGAACAGTTGTGAGGCATGCTCAAGGTCCTAGGTTCACTTCCCACCATATAGTGATGCACACGTTTAAAACTTTCAGATTTTTGTTATCCTTTGAGCAAATTACCATAACTTCATATCATTTATACACTCTAGAGATGATTTAAAGTCTTTTGGAAAATGTGTGTAGATTATGTAATCATTGCAGCTCAGATGGAAAGGGATCCTGGCAGTCGGGAGCCAAGGAATAATAAGTGCTACAGCTCAGACGGAAAAGTATACTGGCAGTCAGGGGCCAGGGAATATTGAGTGTTACAGCTTGGATGGAAGCATATTCTGGCAGTCGGGGACCAGGGAATAACACAAGTCACAGACGCTTACAGTTTGGCTCTGGGGAAAAGTTTGTCCAATGTAACAACGATGCTCTGGTAGGAGAGGGCTTCCCGAACCATAGATGGTAACAGGTGCCCCGGCGTGTTAACAACTCCATTCTGCTAGGGGAAGGTTTCCCCAGCGAACGTGTTACAGCCCTGCCCTGCTCCGGCGAAAGAAGGTCTTCACCCAAACCTCATTCAAGAGGAAGAATCCAGGAGAGTGGCTGCCTCTGCCGCGGTGGAAAAAGAGCAACACCAAATTTAACAGACGCAGGATTTATATAGGGTTTCTTAGTGGAGGAGTTTTTTCCCTGGAGAAGATTTTCAGGGTGGGAATTGGATTTCAGTTCCTTGAGCTCAGATTGGCTAGATCTCTGCTCAGGGATTGGTTTTCTGATCAGGGATTGGCTGGTTTTCTGCTCAAGGATTGGTTTTCTGTCCAGGGATTGGCTGGTTTTCTGCTCAGGGATTAGTTTTTCTGTTCAGGGATTGGTTTTCTGATCAGGGATTGGCTGGTTTTCTGCTCCTGGATTGGTTGGTTTTCTGCATAGTTGGTCAGGGGCAGATTTGGCTCTGGGTTCACGACCAAACTGTGTTTCTTTCGCTGGCCTTTTTTAGCTTCCTAGCTCTAGTTTTGGGGCCAGGGCTTATTTCTTTTACTGGCTCTGGTTCTAGGGCCAAAGTGTGTTTCCTTGGCACTGGTTTCAGAGCCAGGGTGTATTTCCTTGGTTCTCGGTTCAGGGCTAAAGCATTTCTTTCACTGGCTAGGGTCTCAGAGCTAGGATGTGTTTCTTTCACTGGCCCTGATTTCATGGACGGAGTAGGTTTCTTTGGCTGGCCCTTTTACTCTACAGATAATATACAAATACCATATCATTTTATTTAAGGAACTTGAGTTTCCACCAGTTTTCTTATTTTTAGGGATCCCGTAATCAGGATTAATCAGATTTTTTCCAGGGATGTGTATATACTTTTTTTTTGAGACAGGGTTTCTCTGCAGCCTTGGAGCCTGTCCTGGAACTAGCTCTAGTAGACCAGGCGGGCCTCGAACTCCCGACAAATCTGCCTGCTTGTCTCGGCCTCCCGAGTTCTGGGGTTAAAGGCGTGCGCCAACACCGCCCGGCTTTTTATTTTTTGTTCATACATTTTTAAGGGAGCATTTAAGAAGCTGGATATTAAAACAAAAACATGCCTCCGATGGATGTTTGGAATCACTTGGCTAGAACCCAGGAAAAGTGAAGTGCTAGGAGCAATGAGCACCATGTGACACCTAGTAAGTTGATTTTGTAGGAGCCAGCCATGAAAGGTATAACAATTTCAGTCGAACAAGTTAAGCTGCATAACAGCAACGAAAGCAGGGTTGCGGGCCATTATCAGCAGTAGTACATTAAGTCTCCTCCTTTGAGAGGTATGGAAGTCTTCACTGAAAAGATAGCACTTGAGCTGGGGATTTAGGGATTAGCAGAGGAGACTGGCAGGACATTCCAGAGTCCACAACAGAAAGAAAGCGCAGAACACAAAAGAACATTACCATCCAGCAGCTCTGAGTAGCCTAGCAGCTGTATTAGGGCTTTTGGATTAAAGTGACTTAAAAGAGAGGCGGGTATTTTTTCCCTTCTCTCTAGGGCCCATTTCCCTTATAGCTAGCTCATTGCTTTGACCGGGCACACATACTTCAGGGACTCATTTTAAATAGAATCAGACACGGTGGTCCAGCCTACTGGTGTTCAAGGGCACCTGAGACTCGTTTTTCACGTGCTCCCTCAGTGTGACCTTGGCTAAGTCCCTAGTCCAAAGGAGTACAGTTGTTATTTGGCCAACATTTGGTTCTTGAGTGCGAGTGGGAAGCGCAAGGGGGAGGCTGGCTGAGGCATGGGCCCTTCAACCATACCCGAATTCGGGAAACGTAGAGCACGAGGCCAGCCAGGTCGCCCTGGGCTTCAACCACCGACATTCAGTTCCTCCTCCACTCCGGCAGGGGGCAAGGGCAGCGGCTGGGGCCAATGGAGCTGGTGGCGGCCGCGGGGCGGACCGAAGCCGCAGCGGGCGGCGAGCGCAGTGGGCGGGGCGGCCGGGCCGGGCGGCGGCGCCGCAGTGACTCGCTGGGCCCGGCAGCGGCGGCGGCTTCCGAGGTTTCGGACAAGCGGACTGGGTGGCCAGCGGGTCCCTGCGGCCTCCAGCGACCTTTGTGCAGAGCCCCTCACTCCTCGGGCAGCTGCAGTGGGCACACCCGGGGGCGGCGGCCACCGCGGACAGGTTAGCGTGGGGGAAGGGGCGAGCGCCGGAGTAGCCCATCTCCAGCACCGGAGTGCGAGCGGCCCATCTCCCACCATGTCCGACGAGACGTCGGCCACCACTTCCTATGAGAAGTTTCTAACCCCAGAGGAACCCTTCCCGCTCCTAGGAGCCCCTCGTGGGGTGGGCACCTGCCCCAGCGAGGAACCCGGCTGCCTGGACATCAGCGACTTCGGCTGCCAGTTGTCCTCCTGCCATCGCACGGATCCGCTCCACCGGTTTCACACCAACAGGTATGGAGCTCTTCCGAGAGCAGGGGCGGACTTCCCGCAGCCCCGCAGGCGCCTGGAAGACGCCCGGTTGCTCTCCTGCCGGCTGCTCTTGGTCCCTCGTGCTGGGCTGAGCTGCGAGCTGCCCCCTCCCCCATCTTCCTTTGACCAGCGCTCTTCCCAGCTCCTCCCAGTTTTCACCCCCTGCCCTCTGATTTTTCTTAAGACCGGTTTCCCTGCGCCTTCTTTCTTCTTCCCCCTTTCCTCTTTGGACTCTACTGATTCCTTCCTTCCAGATCTTCTCCTTTACCCTTCGTGACCCCCGCCCCCATCTGTACGCCGAGAATCTTAAACCCCAACTCTTGATTTTTAGATTCATCTTCCAAAGTTTAACCCCTTCCATTTCCGGTACACGATTTCAGGGACCCCCCCAAATCGATCTTACGGAACCTCCCCTTTATCAATTTTTAACCCCGTCCTAATCCACGTTGTACCAGAGCATTAGAAAATTAGTCTCCCCGCCGCCTCCCCCTTGTTGCTTTGAAACCAGGATCTCCTGTAGCTTAGTCAATCAGCAAACTGGTTATGCAGCGAGGATGACCTTGAACTCCTGCCCCCCCCTTTCCCAAATTCTGGGATTATGAACATTTGTTATGTCCAACTAAGTTTACTGTATTTTAATCAATTCAGTTTATAATTTTCTTTTTGCAGCACTGTAGATTGATACCAGAGCCTCATGCATGCTAATCATTCTGCCAAGTGAGCTATACCCTTAGTTAGCCTAGGAACTAGTCAGTTTTTTTCTCCTTCCTTTGTGAACACCTTGCGTTACTTCTGTTAGGCTGTCCCAAAATGTAAACTCTGGAAGATTCCTTCCTAAAACATACCACCTGGTTTGCATCCCTGGCGAGGGAAGTAGAGCGAGTGTAGGATGGGTTACTTTGTATAAATAATTTCTTCAGAGGGTTCATCTAAATTATTTTATTGGAAGGCAGTGTTCTGAACATGCAAGCGTTTAAGTGTTATATCTAATTTGGGCAGTTGGAAATGGCTTTTCAGTTTGGCCTCAGCTTTTAAAAATGATTTATTTTCGTGTGTGTGTATGTGTTGGGGGTGGGTATGTGTATGGAAGTGCAGGTGTCTATGGAGGCCAGAGACATCAGACTCCATGGAACTGGAGTTACAGGTGGTTGTGAACAGCCTGTATGTGGATGCTGGGAACAGGCTTTGGCTCTGCTGCAGGAGCAGTACATGCTCTTAACCTTGGAGCCATGGCTCTAGCCCCTCAACTTCACACACACACGCACACATACACACCAGGACTGGTAGAGTGTGGATAAGAGAAGAGGAAAATGATCCATCTATGGATTAGAAATAAGGAATCTAGTTCTGGTTTCTGGTTCAAGTTTGCTATGTGTGTTTGGTTACATCTATTTATATTTTGCATATATTCTCCCCAATCCTTAAATCAACCTATCTTTACTGTGTAATTCATGCATTTACAAATATAATGAGGGTTTTTTTTTAATTTGGTTTTTCGAGACAGGGTTTCTCTGTGTTACAGTCTTAGCTGTCCTGGAACTAGCTCTTGTAGACCAGGTTGGGCTCGAACTTTGCTTCCTGAGTGCTGGGATTAAAGGCATACACCACCACTGACCTTGTTTATAGTGAGATTTTCAAAAGGTAAATTTACAATTTGGGGAAAGAAAATGTTATAGCTTAATAATCATCTAGAATTTCAGCACAACACATTTTAAAACGAGACGACAGTGAGTTTCTGATAAAAATTCTAAGTCTTCATTGCATAATGAAGAAACTGAGGCCCAGAGAGATAAACCAAGTGTGAAGTTCATAATTTCTAGTCAGGCAAAGGCCTTTCAGTCATAGACTATACCTTTGGAGCCAGTGAGAAAACTTGGATTAGAACTAAAGGATTGCTGGCCATGGTGACACACTCCTTTAATCCCAGCACTCGGGAGGCAGAAGCAGGGGGAATCTCTGAGTTCGAGATCAGCGTGGTTTACAGAGTGAGTTCCAGGACAGCCCAGACTGGTACACAGAGAAGCCCTGTCTTGAGAATAAAAAGCCAAAACAGGAAAAAAAAAAGAACTAAAGAATCTAATGTTATCAATGGTCACGGAGCTTTCTTAAGCTAAGAGAAGTCTATTTAGCCCATGATGTAACAAACATACATGGAAAATTGACAAAATTAAGTGTGCTTAAGGTATTTAATTTTTGAAGCACTAGAGAAAGTTATATGCCCAGTAGATTTAAATAATTTCAGAATTTGCCATCTCTGGTGATTGATTGAGGATAAACACTGCGAAATCTGGTGATTAAGGGGAGGGGATTGGGTGAGAGTTGAGGGCCTAGAGAGATGGCTCCACGGTCATGGCTCAGAGAGAACACAAATTCTGTTCCCAGCAGTCAAGGATTTTTGTTGTTGTTGTTCTTGTTGTTGTTTTTCTTTTACAACTTGTTCTCCTCTGTTATCACCCCTTCAAGACTCTTTTAAGGTCAAGACTGTTTTCCAGAATAGGGCAGCCAGGGTGGAAAGGGTAGGCTCCTATTAAGGCTCAGTTTTTTTGAACTCAAACATTATTTTTCCTATTTCCTGTCTGCTTATTTATTTAGTTATTTTTGTTTACTTCAGACAGGGTCTCATTATGTAGTCTAGACTGGTCTGGAACTCGCTATATAGCCTAGGCTAGCCTGGCACTTGAAACAGTTCTATCTTGCTTTCCTGAGTACTAGGTTTGAGGCAAGAGCTACCAAACTTGGATTGACTGTTTCATTTCGAATATCCCTTTACAACCCATCTTTTCACAAGGCTTGGAACAATAAGCAGGAATCCCAGATATGTGTATTTTTCATCAGAAAGTAGGGGAGAAAGGAGTTAATACTATATATATTATATATACATATACACACACAAAATGGATTTTTGCCCCACACTACCTTGTTTATTATTATTGGTATCTTAATGTGTGTTTGTTTGGCTAGAGGTTTGAGATAGGGTTTCATGTAGTCAAGGGTGGCATTGAATTTGTTATCTTCCTCTGTCTCTAAATGTCAAGATTATAGGCATATGTCACTAAACTTGACTTTTTTCCCTCTCCTTTTACTTTATTTTTTATTTTTTGGTTTTTTGAGACAGGGTTTCTCTGTGTAGTTGTGCCTGTCCTGGAACTCACTCTGTAGACCAGGCTGGGCTCGAGCTCACTTCTGCCTCCTGAGTGCTGGGATTAAAGGCGTTCATCACCACTGCCTGGCTCTTTTCTGTTCTTCTCCTTCCTCTCTCTCTCTCTTGCTCTGTAGCCCAGGCTGGCCCTAGACTCATGGAGATCCTACTTCCCCAGTGTGAGTCTTCATACCTGGCTTGCCTTTCTTTTTAGATCTTTTCACCCTCAAGCAGTGTTCTGCCTTCTTGCCCTTCTTCAGAATGGTGCTTGAGGAGATCATATGCTTGCAGCTGATTCTTTTCAGGGAGAAGCAAGCAGCTAAGTCATATATGTGGGTACAGTTTGATTTCAGGAGTTCTTTTATTTTGGAGTTGTATGCATCCCTCTTTTGCTTCACATCGTTTGCCAAGTCACGCTACAGTCCACAGACCAGGTCTGAGTAGTTGAGCATGAAAATTCAGCTTAAGATTTAGTCATTATAAAACAAACTTTATTGCATCTAGAAACTTGGCAGTGGTTAGATATTTGGTTTATCTTGATTTTGTTTCCTCTTTGTTACCAGATAAGAAAATGAGAAGACTGTTTAAATACTGCCCTTGATAAGGGACTTGTGATAATGACAATTTTGTGCCTTCTCATTTATCAGATACCAGGTAGGAGAATCACTTGAGCCCAGAAGTTTGAACCAGGTCTGGGTTAAGTTTCTCAACTCCATCTCAGAAACATTTACCTTTTCCTGTGATTATATTTTATGATGCAATTGGCTTTGGCTAGAATTTTGGAAGAGTAGAATAAATTTTGATAAGTCAAAGATGAGTAGATTTGTAAACAGTGTCAGGGTTAAGTATATATGCATGTTTAAGACATTTTCTTTTGGTGAGGTTTTTCCATTGTAAGAAGAGGTTCCCCGTTTACCTCCTTCCCAGCAATGTTGGTAAGTCCTATAACTCCAATATGAGATGAAAGAGGAAAATCAAACTGCCAGATGAGTCGCTCCCTTCATCCGTCAGGAGACTATGTCATCGACATAAACCCTTGTGAAAAGTGTGTGGGTGAGGATATTCCCCGACTTTTCTGTACCTTTCTGACAGGCTGTGAAATGAGCTGTTGAATACATCCATTTCTCAGTTGGGTGATTGGTTTTTGCAGAACTACAGATTGTTCTAGAGCCGCATGCATGCTAAGCAAATGCTCCACTACTATTGTATATCCCTTGTCCTATTTTTATTTTGATCTTACAGGATCTTGTTGAGTTGCCCAGGCTAGCCATGAAGTTATAATCCTTTCTACACCTCCTGAGCACTTGGGATTACAGCCGTGTAGCAGCAAGGCCAGGCCCAGATCAGTTGTGAGATAGTATAGCAACCTATTTTGTCAGCACTGTAGGGAATAAAGATATGTAGGGACTGCTCTTTACCACTGAGATACATCCCCATCTCCAGTCTTGTGCCTTTTATACCACCTGTAATCTTCCCACGTAGCCATGGCACTGAAGGTTCTTCAGGCTTATGTGCTAAGCACTTTAACCCATCTTGATAGCCTCATGGTTTTTGTTTTTTAAATACAGAGTCTCATTATATAATCCTAACTGGCCTGGAACTCACTGTGAAGACCAAGTTGGTCTGGGACTTATGTTGCTGTTCCTCCTCCTATCTCTACTTCCTGAATGCTGGGATTACAACAGGCCTGCACCGTGCCTTTCTCTTTTATTCTTCTCTCATATATTACATCCCGACTGCATGTGGTCCTCCCCCCCCCCGTTTCCCCCACCCTTCCTTCTCCATATCTACCACTGTCCCTCCCCTCAGAAAAGGGCCTAGCTCTTGGCTCCTCTCTCTCTCTCTCTCTCTCTCTCTCTCTCTCTCTCTCTCTCTCTCTCTCTCTATTTCTTCTGGGTTCTTTTTTTTTTTCGAGGAAGGGTTGGGTTTTTTGAGACAGGATTTCTCTGTGAAACAGTGAAACAGTCCTGGCTGTCCTGGCCTCCAACTCACAGAGATCTGCCTGCCTCTGCCTCTCCCGAGTGCTTGGATTAAAGGCATGCGCCGCCACCACCTGACCTACCTAGGTCTTTTCTTAATTTTAAAACTTTTCTAATTAATTTTATTTTTGACATCCTGGCCTGGAACACACTGTGTATTCCTAGGGTCCTCTTGAATTTGCTCTGTAGCCTAGGCTGGGCTCAAGCTCCTAAAATATTCCTTCCTGCTGTAGCTTGCTGAGTACTGGAATCACAGGCTTGAGCAAAAGCAACCAGTTTTATTTTAGCATTTAAATGACTACTTATTAAATAACCAAGTCTTTAGTCCATATGTACACTAGAACAGTCTTGGGAAGAAATGCTATTGGCTTTCCTCTTTAAAAAAAAAAACAAACCTGAAATTAGAACAGCAAAGCTTAATTGTTAAAGTCAAGCACCGTAAATATTGGGACTTTTGTCTACATTTTTCTCTTCAAATTCTAACTATGACCATATCATTACTCTCATCCTTTGAGTCTAATGTTATGGTTGTAGTTAGAATTTTGGTGCTCGACAGCTTTAGTGCACTACAATGTCAGGGCTCAGGCTGGAGAGATGGCTCAGTGGTTAAGAGCACTGGCTGCTCGTCCCCAGGACCAGGATTCCATCCCCAGCACCCGCGTGGCAGCTCACAACCATCTGTAACTCCGTTTCCAAGGGATCCAACGCCTTCTTCTGACCTCTGTGAGCACCAGGCATGCACATGGTGCACACACCCATACACATAAAAATAATTAAACAATTTAAAAGTGTAAAGACTTGTAAATTTGAGTGAATCTGTGCTGAACAAACACTGAACATTCATTGAGAATTCAAAACTATCAGAACAGTCTAAAAGAATCTTACTTAAATTTTTACTTCAAAAGCTCTTTATAGGAAATTGAAGGCTCTTTTAAAAGCAGCTCATTTTTCTCAGAATATTGTCAACACTGTGTTTCTTTTCATTTTTTTCTATGTATAAATACAGATTGAGGATTGCTCATGTGAAATACTTGGAATCTGATGTTTCTAATTTTATATATTTTTGGTTGCAGTATTCACATACATAATGAGATATGTTAGAGATGTGACCAAAGTCTAAATGCTGAATTTATGTTTCACATGAGTAGTGCAGGCATAGCTTGAAGAAAACGATATAATATTTTTAGTACACCTTTATTTTGACATTTTGACTATACCTCGTCATATGAGGTCAGGGTGGAATTTTCTTTTTATGGCATAAAGCTTGCCTGCCAAAAGTTTTGGATTTGTGGCTTTCTCTCTCTCTCTCTCTCTCTCTCTCTCTCTCTCTCTCTCTCTCGTGTGTGTGTGCGTGTGTGTGTGTGTGTGTGTGTGTGTACACAATTTAACTTGTGAACCATTTATTGTAATTATGTTGTGTATTTCCCTATTTTTTCTCGTGTTTATGTGTTTTCATGTATGTGGTATGTGTTTGTGTGTATAGGTTCAAGTGGTGTTGATAGTTGTTTTTCTCTGCTCTCCTTGTTCATTCAGGCAGGATCTCTCAGTTGAAGCCAGTGTTTGCTTATTCGGCTAGTTTGTCTTACCAGCTTGTCCTGGGGATCCCCTCTCTCAGCCTTTAGAATGCTAGAATTACTGGTGGACAATATTCCCCACCCAAAATATTTTCATGGGTTCTGGGATTCAAATTCTGGTCCTTGGGCTTGTGGTGCAAGTGCTTTAACCACTGAACCACCTCCCCAGCCCAGTACTCCCATAGTTTGAAAATACCAATATTGAGATATAGCTGCCATTCTTCATGCTTTGAGGGCATTTATTTATTTATTTATTATTGATTTTTATTGAGCTCTACATTTTTCTCTGCTCCCCTCCCTTCCTCTCCTCTCCTCTTCAAACCTCCCCCAAGGTTCCCATGCTCCCAATTTACTCAGGAGATCTTGTCTTTTTCTACTTCCCATGTAGATTAGATCCATGTAAGTCTCATTGTTGTATAAATTCTCTGGGATTGTGATTTGTAGGCTGGTTTTCTTTGCTTTATGATTAAAAATCACTTATAAGTGAGTACATGTGATAATTGTCTTTCTGTGCCTAGGTTACCTCACTTAGAAAGATGTTTCTAGCTCCATCCATTTGCCTGCAAAATTCAAGATGTTGTTATTTTTTTCTGCTGTGTAGTACTCCATTGTGTAAATGTACTTCATTTTCCTTATCCATTCTTTGGTCGAGGTGCATTTAGAGCATTTATTTTATCTTTTTAAAATAACATTATTTTTCAGGCAGTGGTGGCACATACCTTTAATCTGAGCACTTGGGAGGCAGAGGCAGGTGGATCTCTGAGTTTGAGGTCAGTCTGGTCTACAGAGTGAGTTCCAGGACAGCTAAGACTACACAGAGAAACCCTGTCTTGAAAAAATAAAAACCAAACAACAACAACAAAACAATAAAATAATATTATTTGTACATATTTGCAATACATCTTTTATTTTTCAAATTTCTATTTGGGGAAGGGAGTGGATTCCTAGAAGGGGAATTATAAACCTCTTGTTCACATAGAACCGACTTCCAGAAATGGATAAATATTACTTACTTTGTTTTATCTGCATTGCTTAAAGATAAGAATTATATATGCAAATTAGACTTGATATATATACATATGTGGAGTTTAAAAATCTGTGACAGGAAAAGATGCTATTTGTCTGTTTTGCCAGTTATTTGTTTTAGCTGTGAATCCTTTCCTCTCGATGCTGATAAAAAAGTCCGCAGCATCTGAGAGGATCCATATTCTAGAGCCTTGCTACACCCACACACCCACACACCCACCCCCGAAAGCCTGAGGAGCACAATAAGAGTACAAAAGCAAGCAAAGGCCTGACTCTTGTCAGTGATTGACTAGTTATTGTTAAGTGTGGCAGACAGGCTTTATGTAAAGAATGTCATTATTGCTCAGGGAGACAAACATATTTCCACAGGATTTTTGCATGCTTAAAGACAATTCTAATTAAAAACAATTAGTTGCAGTTTCCCCCAGACTGAAGATAGTATCTGGTGCTTAGCTGTTACCAATAACTGTTGAATGGGTGAACAAACAAAGGTAGGGAGTGGTATGGAATCACATGGGATTTGAAGGCAAGAATAAGTAGTTTGCTCAGTATATTGCTGCACCTGGGAGAGAATTTCTGCTTGCTGTTTAGAGCTTTAATTGCAAGACCCGGTAATTTGGTTAATTCTGTTGGGTTGTTTATTATTATTAGTGTATATGTATATACTTGTTCATATATGTGTATATGTGTTCATTCGTACACAAGGATTGGTGTCATATGTCTTTCTCAATCACTCTCCACCATATTTTTAATTTTATGTCTGTATGTACATCACATACATGCAATACTCATGGTTCCAGAAGAGGGTGTCAGAACCCCTGGAACTGGAGTTTACAGATGGTTCTGAGCTGCTATGTGGATGCTGGGAACTTAGCCCCAGTCTTCTGTAAGAACAACCACTGAGCCATCTCTCCAGCCCCTAATTTATTATTTTCTTTATTTTTCTGAGATGGGATCTGTCATTGAACCTAGAGCTCACTGATTTAGCCAGAGCAGCTGCCCAGTGAGACAGGATCCTCTTATCTATACATTCTCATCACGGGAATTACATGCTCACATTGCTGTGTCCGTCTTTCTTACATGGGTGGAACACAGATCCTCACATTAGCACCATGGGAACCTTACCAACTGAGTTGCTCCCCCGGTGCTAGTTTTTAAATAAGGATACTATTTACCTAGTAACCATGAGATAAAACTAATATTAGAAGATACTTCAGGGTCTGGGGAAATAGCTCAGTTGGTAAAAACACTTGCTGATCTCTGTCCTCAGAACTCAAAATTTGGTGCAGCAGCATGCGCTTGTAACCCATTGCTGGGGATGGGGACACAGGCAGATCCCTGGGGCTTACTGGCCTGCCAGCCTAGCATACTTGGTGAGTTCCAGCCATCAAGACCCTGTCTCAAAACAAAAAAGTGGAGAGTCCCTGAAAACTGGCACAAGGTTGTATTCTAGTCTAAATATACACATGCACATATATGTGTAAATTTAGTGGTTAGTGTATTTAGTGGGTTTTTTTGCATGTGTTAAGTTTTCTATATGGGTTTTCATATAATCCCTCACAGTAACTCAGCCAAAGGTTAAAGACTTTAAAAAATAATCACACTACCCTCAGACTGCAAAAGTCCTTCATCACAAATATCGTAAGTAGGTTTTGTTAATGTCTTCAAGTTGTGTGGGTTCTGGGGTTCCTGATGTGACTTCTCTTGTGCTTTTGAAGGTGGAACCTAACTTCTTGTGGAACAAGTGTCGCAAGCTCAGAATGTAGCGAGGAGCTGTTTTCTTCCGTTTCTGTGGGAGATCAAGATGATTGCTATTCACTGTTGGATGATCAAGACTTCACTTCTTTTGACCTATTCCCTGAGGGAAGTGTCTGCAGTGATGTCTCCTCTTCTATCAGCACTTACTGGGATTGGTCAGACAGCGAATTTGAGTGGCAGGTAAGGTTTTCTTTTTCTTCTTACTAACATTATTATTAGATAAGTGAAAGTGGGTTTTGAGTGGCAGGTAAGGTTTTTTCTTCTTACTAGCACTGTTATTATGTAAGTAAAAGTGGGTTTTGAGTGGCAGCTAAGTCCCCCCCACCACACACTTGTTAACATCATTATTAAATAAGTAAAGGTTTAAATTCTTTCAAGTTTTTCATTTCTACCTCCAAGTATTTGTTTATTTTAATTTTATTTTTTGCATGTGCCACTCACCTCTTATTGGACATTAATTCTCGGGCTATGAAAGGTTCAGTCTGAATTTAATTCTTCATGATTGGGAGCTGGCAGGAAGTCATGTTAAGAAGCACAGAGTGCCTTCTATTCTGGTTTTTTTCAATGGTACTTGTACCATTGCTCATAATTTAGTACTTTGTAAAAAAACATAAGTTGTTAGCCCCAAGTAGCTGAAACACACATAAGCTATATGTTAGCCCCATGCTAACACTTGTGATGGTCTCTTTTCTTGTGTTGACATTCTTTTTGTAATACTGCTCATAACCAATCTGAAATGCATCAAATGACTTTGGGGATGAAATCCTCCATCAGTATTCAGTATGGCAGCTCTCCCAGTTTAGCATCTATTGCCTTCTTTTTCAGTAGTATGTCTGATGCCACCTTGGAGTCTTGGTGAAGTCAATTTTCTTTTGTATTTTTTTTCAAAGTATGTTGTACAGTTAAGAAATAGATGGAATGCGCATTCTATAATTTTGCTACTATGCATTTTAGGCTTCTGATGCTACAGTCATCTTTTCGTAGATTTTCGTGTATTAAGCACTCAGCACTTTACTATGCAAATGTATTCTCCCTACTTCATAATTGATAGCATTCTTGTGCTTAGAAGACACATATCAGATTATGTTAGCTATCAAATATGATAAGCTGTTTCTATCACAGGCATCTAATTTTTGGTTCTCTTATCTGAAGTACACTAGTTTATTATTTTATATTCTTTTTTCATGTAGATGTTTTTCTGGCCACAATAATTTTTTTCTTGGGCATATATAATATGTAAAATGTCTTTGTGGCAAGTTGTTTAAAAATACTGCATTATGATGAATGAAATATTAGAAAATGTATGTTGCTTTATTGGAACATCCATTTTGTGATTGTAAAAAAATAGTATTAAAAAGTCTTCCTTTGCATATACTGCATGTTTTATTCAACAGATAAACTTGAATCTCTGATATTTTACAAGTCATCTGAATATATGAACTTATATTTTTAAAAAGGGTTCAGATATTATTTGAGTTAAAACTATTTTTATGAAATTATCAAATAATACGGGTGGTATAAATTAGAAGTCTCAGAAACTCTTCTGGTTACCAGTGTGAAGAGCTTTTACAAATAGAAGTGTATGTATACACATCGTATGTATGTTCATATATAAATATTTCAGTCAGTATTTGTCTGATTTTTTTCAGATGCTGGAATATCTCATTCATTTTCAGAGCTGTATCCATCATAATGTTTTTTAGGTGGCTTCAGTTTTGTGTATATGTGCTGTAAAGACTGCTACGCTAAGCTAAGAGGTTTTAAAGAGGAAAAAATAATTCACCACCCCCATTTTTTTGTGTGTTATTTCAGCTTCTGTTCCACATAGAGATGCAAATATATGTCAGATAAAAGTTTATTTTTTTACCTTTAAAATGATAGAATTCACCATTTAAATAATTTAAAAACATACAATTATATGCTCATTAATATACTCACAATGCTGCATAGGCATCACCACTAATTCCAGGGTATTTCCATAATCGCCCCCTCCCCCCCACACAAAGGAACTATACACCTGTTAAGCACAGAGCTTCACTTACGCTCTGCCTTTGTCATCTGGCAAACTAGTCTATAGATTTATCTCTAAAATGTTTTTTATTATTTGTGTGTGTGTGTGCGCGCGTGTGCTCGCGCGCGCGTGCATGCACGTGTACCATTATGTGCATGTGGAGGTCGGAGGATGAATTCTGAGGGAGTTCTGTCTTTCCACTATGTGTATCCCAGAGATCAAACCTAGGTTATAAGACTGCACTGTAAGTTCTTTCCCCTCTGAGCTCTCTTGATGACCTCGGTTTCCCGTTCTCTGTATAAATGGACATACACAATTATATGGAGCTGTTGTGCTGTTCTCAAGGTTCATCCATATTGTAGCATGTAACAGTTTTTTATTCCTTTCTGATTTGAATTTCTCCATCTTGGTCTATACTTGATGTTTATCTTTTTTATTTCAACCAGCATGGTGAGTGTGAAGTGGTGTCATATTGTGGTTTGGTTTTTCATTTCTCTGATGACTAGTGTTGAGCACCTTTTCATACTTACATCATTTTCTTAAGATTTATTTATTATGAGTTCAGTGCTGTGCCTTCATGTATGCCTGCAGACCAGAAGACGGTGCCAGTTTTCATTACAGATGGCTGTGAGCCAACATGTGGGTGTTGGGAATTGAACTCAGGACCTCTGGAAGAACAGCCAGTGCTCTTAACCTTTGAGCCATCTCTCCAGCCCCCTGTTTTTCTCTTTTTATTGTTTTTATTGAGCTATACATTTTTCCCACTCCTCTGCATGTGTTTTCCTTTATTGTGCTTACGCTGTTGTATTAAAAACTGCTTTACCCAAGATGATGAAAATTACCTGTTTCTTAGAGTTTAGAGATTTAGTTCTTACATGTATAGGCCTTTGATGTATTTTGATTTTTCTGTGTGTGTGTGTGTATGTTCCCCCCCCACACACACACCTCAGAAAAGAAGTTTCCACTGAGTGTAATGTTAGTCTAGGTTTTCAGTAAATGCCCTGTATGATAGAGAAGAATTTCTCATCTACTCTGTTTATACAAATTCCTTGCTGTGGATGTTGGTTTCTAAGTATTTTTTTTTTTAATCCAGCATCATTTGCTAAAAAGTCTGTTGTTTTTCTCATCGAATAGTTTTGGCATCCTGCTGCAAATGGGTCTGGTTCCAGACTCACAGTTCTCCAGCGTCTGTCCTGTGCTTGTGCAACACTGTCTGCAGATTTGAAGCATGTGTTGGGAACTATGTGTTCTCCCATGTTGTTGTTGTTTGGTTGTTTTTTTTTTCCCAGACAGGGTCTCTCTATGTAGCCATGGCTGGCCTGTCTATATAGATCAAGCTGGCTTTGAACTGCCTCTGACTCTCACATGCTGGGGTTCAAGACTTGCACCCCTGCTCCCAAACAGTGTTTTTTTTTAAATGAAAGTTGACTTTTTTATTAAAAATTTTTTAATACAATATTTTCTCATTTTACACAGCTATCCCCATTCCTACTTCCTCCCCTCCCACAACCCCAGCCTTTCCCTCATCCCACACCACTTCCATCCACTCCTCACAAAGGGTAAGGCTTCCCATGGGGAATCAACAAAGTCGGACACTTCACTCTGAGGCAAGACCAAGGCCCTCTCCCCTATATCTAGGCTGAGCAAGGTATCCCTCCAAAGAAAATGTACTCCAAGACACCAGTTCAAGCACTAGGGATAAATCCTGGTCCCACTGCCAGTGGCTCCACAGACGGCCCAAGCCTCACAACTGTACATTACAATCAGCAGGCCTAGTTTGGTCCTATGCAGGTTCCCCTGCTATCAGTCCAGAGTCAGTGAGCTCTCACTAGCTAAGATCAGCTGTTTCAGTGGATAGCAACATCATGGTCTTGACCCCTTTGCTCGTATATTGCACCTCTCTCTCTTGGACTGGTCTCAGGTAGTTTGGTCGAGTGCTTCACTGTAGATCTTTGTATCTGCTTCCATCAGTTGCTGGATTAAGGTTCTATGATGACAATTAAGGTCATCATCAAATTGATTAAAGGGGAAGGCCAGTTTAGGCGTCCTCTCTACTGCAGCTTAGAGTCTTAGCTGGGGTCATCCTTGTAGATTCCTGGGAATTTCCCGAGTGCCAGGTTTCTCACTAGCCCTGTAATGGCTCCCTCAGTCAAAATTATCTCTTTCCTTTCTCTCTCTCTCTTTCCTTCTCCCTTCTTGAGCATCCTATTCCCTCATATTCTCCTCCTCCTTCCCCTTTTCCCCTCCCCATCTCCTTCCACCTTCCCTACGGCCACAATACTCTCAATGTTTTCAGGAGATCTTGTCTGTTTCCCCTTCCCAGGGGGATCTATGTATGTCTCTCTTAGGGTTCTCCTTGTTACCTAGTTTCTCTGGGATCTTGGACTATAGGCTGGTTTGCCTTTGCTTTATGTCTAATATCTGCTTATGAGTGAGTACATACCATGTTTGTCTATCTGAGTCTGGGTTACCTCACTCAGGATGTTTTTTTTTCCTAGTTCCATCCATTTGCAGGCAAATTTTAAGATGTCACTGTTTTTTTTTTTTGTTTGTTTGTTTGTTTTTTACTACAGAGTAGTACTCCACTGTGTAAATGTACATTTTCTTTATCCATTCTTCCAGTTGAGGGGCACCAATGTCGTTTCCAGGTTCTGGCTATTTTGGATAATGCTGCTATGAACACAGTTGAGCAAGTTTCCTTGTGGTATGAGTGAGCATCCGTTGGGTATATGCCCAAGAGTGGTATTGCTGGGTCTTGAGGAAGATTGCTTCCTAATTTTCTGAGAAACCGCAACACTGATTTCCAAAGTAGCTATATAAGTTTGCACTCCATCAGCAATGGAGGAGTGTTCCCTTTACTCTGCATCCTCTCCAGCATAAGCTATCATTGGTATTTTTTTATCTTAGCCATTCTGACTGGTGTATGATCACAGAGTATCACAGAGTCGTTTTGATTTGTATTTCCCTGATGGCTAATTTCTCTGATGTTAAGCAATCCCTTAAGTGTCTTTCAGTCATCTGCAATTCTTCTGTTGAGAATTCTCTGTTTAGATCTGTACCCCATTTTTTGATTGGATTATTTGGTAATTTGAGGTTTAATTTCTTGAGTTCTATATATATTTTGGAGATCAGTTTTGATTGGATTATTTGGTAATTTGAGGTTTAATTTCTTGAGTTCTATATATATTTTGGAGATCAGTCCTCTGTCTGATGTGGGGTTAGTGAAGATTTTTTTCCATTCTGTAAGCTGCCGCTTTTGTCATAGTGACTGTGTCCTTTGCTTTATAGAAACTTCTCAGTTTCAGAGCTGATAAACATGTTCAGTAATGTGGCAGTAGGCCTCCTATATACAAATGATAAAGGGGCTCTCCAAACCCGCCTTTTCCTAGTACTCTGTAATGTCTGAACATGTTCTTTGTTACTGGCTGCCTTTCTAGCCATTTCCATTATAAAAATCTACAGAAGTATGTACTGTCTTGGTATTCTTCAAATGGTGTTTCACTCAAATAAGTATAGACAATTACAGCACATTCCTGGAAAACATTTTTAGGGGAGGAATTCTGCTTCAGATTCCATTTACAGGTTTTCACAAGAGCTGGAGGTATCTGTGGTAAGGGGACTTCTCACTTTTCTTTGAAGAATCTATGTCAGATGGCTAGCCCAAACTCTCTTTGCTCCTCTTCAATGGTAACTTCATACTCTGCCACTGCATCCAAGAATTCAATGCATCTCTTTAGATCTGGTTTTGTATCAACGAAAAGAAGTCTTCCTATTGGCTGCTTGTCACAAAGGCTGCTAAAATCCTTTTCTTGACGAGCCTTCAGTAGCAGAGTGTTAGCCATGAGGTTCTCGAGTACCATGGCCCGCCGGCTGTGTCGCCGGCGCTGCGGTGGCGGAGGTGCAGGCAACGGAGGCGGGGAAGGCTGGCGGGGATCGGAGAGCCACAGTCGCAGGCTCCGCACATGCCTCGTCCTGCAGGGGACTGGGCTTCAGGATGCTGAGCCGCCTCCGCTGCTTCTTCCTCGCTTCGCCACCACTGCCACCAGGAGCGCCTTCGCGCCCCCGCCCCCCGCCGCTGCTGCCCCCGTGGACGCAAAGGCAGGCCTGGGGCTCACCACGGGCTCCAGCTATGTTGTCCGGGCGAGGGGCCTCCACTATCGGCACCGGCGTGCGGGCGCTTGGACTCCTAGCATCATCACCGGAGCCTAGGGCGTGTAGCTCTCCCCTCCTGGGGCGGCACTGAGCCTCAGCTGCGCCCCACTCCACAGGGGAGCTCACTAACGGGAAAGCCTTCTCCTGCAGCGATGACTACAGCCGCGGCCACCAGATAACTCGCACGGCCCCAAACAGTGTTTTTGCTCTTTATTAAGATTATTTGGATTTTGGGGGTCCCTTGTAATTCCACCCAAATTTTAGGATCAGTTTTTCTATTTCTACAAAATAGATCAGTTGAAATTTTAGTACAGATTGCATTAAGCCTGTGAGGAGGATTGCCGTCTTAATTTCAACATTCCAATTCATGAACGTGGTATTGTTATTATTTAATTCTTTCAATGATGCCTTACAGTTCTCAGTATTCAAATCTTAAACTTTTTTGGTTAAATTTGTTAAAAATCCTTTATTTTGCTTTTGGAAGTATCATTCTTTTCTTAATTTCAATTGCAGATTTCTCACTGTGTATATAAAGCAATATACAATTCTGTCTTTTTAACACGGATTTTCGTAACTAGCACTGAACTTGTTAGCTCTGTAGTTTTCCTCCTGTGTGGATTCATTTGGGTTTTCCATATTTAAGTTAATGTTATCAGTGAATAGTTGTCTTTCTTTCCTTCTAGTCTTTTTTCTTCTTGCTTGTTTGCCCTACCTAGATCATACAGTGTTGAAGTGGCAGACGTATGGTGATGCATGCCTACAACCCCATCGCTCATGAGACTGAGGCAGTTGGAAGCCAGCCTAGGGTGTATAGTGAGACCATAAGTAGCCTCCTCCTTGCAAAAAGAAGTATAAGAAATGATTAATAAGCAGCAATAGCAACAGAATAGATGAAGTTGCTAGGAAAAGTGAAATTAAGCAGGCACAGAGAGAGCTTCTTCTATCTTTTAAATCTTTTATCTGAACTGCCTCCCACATTTAGGGTAGGTCGTCCCACTTTAATAACCCAATGAAGAAAATCTCTTAGAGTGCCAAGTGGCTTGCCTTTTATTTGATTCCTTATCCAGTGAATTTGCCAAGCAAGATTCACAGTCTGTTAGGATTAGAATCAGAGAGATATGGGCCTCTTAGAAAGACTTAGGTATGGTGGCTTATGTATTTAATCCCATCACTTGGGATGCCAAGGCAAGTGGATCTCTGTGAGTTCAAGATCAGCTTCGTCTATGCAGTGAGTTCCATGCCAACTAGGAATACTTAGTGAGACCCTATCTCCAAAAATAATACAAACAAATAAATAAGCAAATGTAAATAAGGTAAGCACTTTCATAAGTTAAAGCCCATCTAATACCAGGGATATTATATAATCTTACAGGTGTTAATGTAGATCATGGAAGGTTTTATATGTTAAATAAGAAAATATTATAAACTGTTCTCCAAAAGAGTAATGTTTCCTAATTTACTTACTTATTAATTTGATAATTGAAGGATTGCAAGCAAAGGAAATTGTCAGTAAAGTGACTTAATGCCAATGCACATGCTAACATGCTACTTCATCCAAAGATTCAAATCTTGCCTTTGAGAGCAGCTACTCTTTCTTTTTCCAGAGATCCACTTGCAAGAGCAGCAAGTTGCCAAGTCATCTGTCCAGCCAGAGTGCATTCTTCTCTCATACCTTACATCCTGCCTCCTGTTTCCACTCCCTCCACTCCTCCCAGTTCCCCTTCCCCTCTCTCCCCTCTCCATCAGATCCACTGCTCCTATGTTTCCCTTCAGGAAAAAGCAGGCTTTCTAGGGACATCAACTGAACATGGCTTAACATGATGCAATAAGTTTAGGCACATGCCCTCATTAAGACTGGAGAAGCAAACTAGTAGGAGGAAAAGAATCCTAAAAGCAGGCAAAAGAGTCAGAGAATCCCCACTCCCACTGTTAGGAGTCTCACAAGAATACCAAACTACACTCTGACTCCTACAATCCTTCCTCCCCTCTTTTCCACGGGGTTCCTCAAGCTCCACCTAATACTTGGCTGTGGATCTCTGCATCTGCTCCCATCAGTTGCTAGATAAAGCCTCTATGAAGATTTAACTAGGCTCTGGTTATGCCTATAGCAGAATATCATTAGGAATCATTTCATTGATTTTTTTTTTCCCACTTCTTACATTGGAATATAGGTACTCCGTGCTCATGGATATTTAACATTGAAGTATGCTGAGAAGTTTAAAATGCTTCCTTATCTTTGTGAGATCTCAAAATAATATTAAGTAAATTATACAAGATTATGCTTACTAATTATGTTAGAATTCACTGAAAATTATTGTTTTAGAGTTTAAAAATCATATTAACTCTTGTGGTTAAAAGCTGCATCTATTTAAACTTCTGAGTAAATGTTTTGGGGCTACGATAGTTAGTATGTATGAGTCACAGATTCTTTGGAAAGTTGCATTTAAGAAACCGTTTCTGTTGTTGAGCAGGAAAGCTTAGAGGATGCAATGAGCAAGGAGCTCTTCTGTCATACTTTAAACCTAGAGGGGCTACTTGAAATTACACATCAGCTGTTAGAGAAATGAGGTTACTTACAGAATTCTGCTGAAACTTACAGAAACTATGACAGAGGTTTGATTTAATTCTCTCCATGTGTCATGGCTACAGATTATGGCATAACTCTACTGAATATGGATGGTATAAATATACTGAATATGGTCTATAAAAATATAGGATAGGACTCATTAAACATTTTTATTCTGAAATACTTTATATCATTATAAAGTGGGAAATTTCTGGCCTAATAAATATATAAGCACCCATACAATTAATTCTGCTATACAACTGCTACTCTAGTCCCATATGTCCAATTGACTATTTGACATTTCCACTTGAATGACTTTATTATTTCATAGTAACCCATTATCTGAGATGCTGAGTCCTTGATCAGTGATGTCACTTCCAAAAATCGCCTTCCCGTGGAAAAAGTACATGAGCCTTTGTGACATATCTTACAGTATGGTGAATAGTGACTGTTGTCTATTCAGAGTATATTTCCACCATTTTCCCATTACCCATACCCCACACTGTATCATTTTCTTATTTCATACTAAAGTCCAGATTGCCTGGCTTATGTGAATACACTGAATTTGTGTCCTACTTTGGATTTGGTCACTAGTTCTTTGAGTCTCTTTGGATACCATTTTCCCCCTTATTTGTTAGAATAAGTGTGTTGAGCTAGAATTATTAATATTTGAAGTCTTTGAGTGTACCATCCTGTGTGGGTTATATGATTGTGAACTATTTTCCTCTGCTCTGAGTGTTGGACTCCTTGCAGTTACCAAACAGCTCTTTTTTCTTAAGGAAAGCTTTATTTTTCTACTTTGAGGGTGGAGTCCCTTGCGGTGGGTAATTCCTGGAAGCAGACTCTCAAGGCAGCCACTAGCATCAGTAACCAGTAAGCAGAGAGCAATGAAGGTTCCTAAATAATGTACACATTATAGTTTGTCTTCTAAACTTTTACAGCCATCTGTTTTTTCCTGTTGATGTTTGGTAGAGGATAGGTATGATCACAGCAGAGGCTTCATGTTTCATTCCAGTTGTTCTTCATTCTGTTTTGTTTCATCAAGATACTGTCGCTTGGAAAATGTTTTGTGTACGTCCGCTCCTGCATGGCACGGGAGTGCTTCTAGTTCTTCCGTTGTTCAGATCTTCAGCCCTAGTTTTCCTTCTTTTTTTTTAAAATAAAATTTTTTATTCATTTCAAGACAGAATCTCTCTACATAGCTCTGACTGTCCTAGAGAGCTCACTGTATAGACTAGACTGGCCACAAACACACAGAGAGCCTCCTGCCTCTGCCTCCTGTGTGCTGGGATTAGAGGTGCGCTACCCCACACCTGGCTTCTTTTTTTTTATTTATGTTGAGTTTTTTTTCCCCTTACCCTGTGTTTTTGCCATCTGTGGTTTTAATAAATTATTTTTCTTTCCCAAATGTCTTTTTCTGAAGTCATTAAACACCACTTTGGCAACATAGGACACATTCTATAAGGACTTTTACTAACTTTTTAGTGGTCTCAGAAGCCATGGTTGAAGACTGACTCAAAGTAAATTATCCAGATCACACAAGATCACCAGGTATGATGCCAGATCTCTGTAATTGCAGTATTGGGAGGCTGAAGCAGGAGGAACAAGGCAGCCTAGTCTATATATTGAGAGTTCCATGTGGCCTGACATACAGTGTGAGATCTTCTCTCAAAAAGAAAATCAGCCATTAAATAAATGTTATACAAGATCTTACCTCTTGTGAGCAATGGAACTACGTTTTGTGTTCTAGGGTGTTATAACTTCTTCCTAAAAAAATGGCCAAACTATTATTCATAACTTTTTTATATCTTCTCATCTCCCACACCAGACAAAACCAAAGATGTGAATTTAAGTGCTTATCATATAGTCTGACCCCAAAGAGATACTTTCCAAAGATTCAATGAAAAGTTTACTAAATTTTGAAAGTATAGGTATTATTATATTTTAGCTTTATTTAGTTTATGTTTCTATGAATGTTTTATGTGCATGTAAGTCTGTGTATCGTGTGCATACCTGATGCCTGGAACTGGAGTTACAGATGGTTGTGAACCACCGTGTGTGTTGGGAATTGGGGTCCTCTCAAGAGCAACAAGTACTTTTAATCACCGAGTCGTCTCTCCAGCCCAAATATAGGTATTTTTAGTTGTGTGTGTGTGTATAGGGGGCAAGAGAGCGAGAGCATGCAGAATTTAGAGGTCATCTCAGGAATATCATCCACATCTTTTGAGATACTTTCTCTAATTGACCTTAACCTAGGCTGACAGCCCCAAGGATCTGTCTGTCTGGTTTGTTTTTTTGGTTTGTTTGTTTGTTTTGTTTTTTGTTTTTTTGTTTGGTTTTTCAAGACAGGGTTTCTCTATGGCTTTGGAGCCTGTCCTGGAACTAGCTGTTGTAGACTGGGCTGGTCTCGAACTCACAGAGATCCACCTGCCTCTGCCTCCCAAGTGCTGGGATTAAAGGCGTGCTCCGCCACCACCCAGCTCTGTCTGTCTGTTTTTACATCCACCTTGTGCTACATTTTGCATTTGTATATGGATGGTATCATGTTGTATAAAATTTTAATGTAATGAGCATGATTTTACTCTTTGAATCCCCTATACCTATTATAGTGCCATGTATGTATTAGCATCTTAAATACATATGAAAGCAATAGTTTTTAGTACTAAAGTTCTGTTCTGTTGGAAAATTCAAGGCCTAGAAATCATTCAGAGTCAAATGTAGTTGCAAATTCTGGATACCCAAAAACTAATAAAAGTTGATGTAGCTTATAATCATGAAAATATTCTTTGAAATTTGCAAGAAAGGAAAAAAATACCTATTTTTTGTTAGTATCTTAAAAATACTGCATTAAATTAACTAATTTTAGAGGATATTTATGTGCTTATTACCTTGATGTGACATGTTTTGGTTTTGTGGGTGCATGTTCAAATATATCAAATTATATGCTGCGTAGTTTTTGTTTATCAAGTGTATATTAATGAAGCTATTTAATCCACTCATTTTAGAGGCAATACATTCTTGATACTTGTCTTTCTTTAAATGGATTTGATTTTATTTTTTGTGTTTTTGGGTTTAGTTTTTATTTATCCTTTCTATACACATTGTTTTCTATTTTCTTATTTTGTTTTCTAGTATTTCCATTCTTGACAGAGGTTCTGCTTTATATCAATAGCGTATTTTAAAGTACTTTACTTGTTCTTATATTGCTCTTGAGGAGAAGAATTCATGGAATTATGTGTCTTGAATAAAGCCAGTTGGTGGCAGAGCACGCAGGTCTCCTGTGATAGAGATCAGTACTTCTTACTCATGTTTTAGGGCTCTGATAATATTGTGGCTATTGAAACATAAACTAGCATTTTAGTAAATTATATTTATGATTTATACGTTTTGGAAAGTACATTTTCATGGGATATCTTCAAAGAGAATATCCTGATGTTGGTCCTTTTGTATAAAATAGGTATGGTTCAATATTAATCTGTCTGAAAGATCCTGATTGTATATTTGCCTTAGTCATATATGGAAGTAAATTTTATTTTGTTTTTGACACATGATCTTCTATACCTTAGGGTAGCCTGAGACTGGCTCTTGGGTTCTGACTGTCCTTAGACCACTGATTGTCCACTCTCTACTTCCTGAGATTGCCTGCATATGTAACCAACCGTGGCTGACTAAAATAACTTTAATTGATGCGTAAAATGTGTTGCCATATTTAAAGAGCAGTTTTCAATTTTTACTTTCTTTAACCCCTGTACTTCTTACTTTTCTAAAGTTACCAGGCAGTGACATTGCCAGTGGAAGTGATGTACTTTCTGACGTCATACCCAGTATCCCCAGTTCACCTTGCCTGCTTCCTAAAAAGAAAAACAAGCACCGGAATCTAGATGAACTTGCTTGGAGTGCGATGACAAATGATGAGCAGGTAAACATATTGGCATTCTTAATTCAGAGTGTATGTGGAATAAAGCTTATGGGGCTGGAGAGATGGCTCAGAGGCTAAGAGCACTAACTGCTCTTCCAGAGGTCCTGAGTTCAATTCCCAGCAACCACATGGTGGCTCACAACCATCTGTAATGACATCTGGTGCCCTGTTCTGGCCTGCAGGCATGTATGGAGGCTGAACACTGTGTACATAATAAATAAATAAAATCTTTAAAAAAAAAACCCAAAACCAAAATAAAAGAATTTATTTAAGAAAAGTAAATAAAGCTTATGTGTAGAGAAGATGTGAAACCTCCTTTAATTACCTCTTTGTAGCCCCTGAAATATGTAAATTGCTTAATAAGTCTGAAATTGAGTTTTAACTTTTTTCTAGGAAGCAAATGACATCTTAGCAACGATCATAAGAAATTATCAGCTTTCTTATTCAGACAGCAGTTGGTGCTTCACTGGAGCCTTGGGCAAAATAATTCTTTAAATGTCTAAATCGTGTTATAATTCACATAGCAAAGGTCGGGTATTAACAGTGATATTGTTTGTTGTTATTTTTCTTCACATAGGTGGAATATATTGAGTATCTGAGTCGTAAAGTCAGTACTGAGATGGGCCTTCGGGAGCAACTTGATATTATTAAAATCATTGATCCTTCTGCTCAGATCTCCCCTACTGACAGTGAGTTCATTATTGAACTTAACTGTCTCACTGATGAAAAACTGAAGCAGGTATGAAAAGTAAATATACATTGTTTATCTACTGAAGATGCCACCATCTTATGAATTGTAGGCCTATGTAATCATATGCATACTCATACATTATCAAGACCAGAATCACTGCTATGAGATGTAACATTAGGGAGCACTGATGCTGAGCTAAGAGTTGTAGCTCAGGGCTAAAGGGTAACATGCACAGAGCCCTGAATTCAGTCCCCAGGACTGCATAGAAAAAGGGGAAAAATGACCTGGAGTAGTAGCACACGTCTGTAATCATAGCACTTGGGATATAGGGTTAGGAGGATTAGAAGTTCAGGGTCATCTTTGATTTTTTTAAAGACTTCAGGGCCAACCTGGAATACCTGAGATCCTGAATGTCTCAAAGCCAAAACAAAAACTGAAACCTCCCAAGTACCTACTTAACAAGAGTTTTATGTGGCCAGGCATCTGTGCCGAGGGATTTGAGTCGCCTTGTGGAATAACAGCCTGTACAGAGTGACATCTGAGGAACCTTTCCTCCAGTGTTCTACTGTGTACGTTTACGATCCCTTCCAAATAACATTTTTTGCTGCACCTTTTCTCTGGTGCATGCTTTAATAGAAAGGTTTTTAATTCTCTACTTCTGGTGTCTTGCATTTGATATTTGAAAATTCTCATTTCTCAAAACGAAATATTTTTCCCCATTTCCGCTAGTTTCTTTGCTGTGGTAAGTTGCTGTGCTGCATTTAAAACCAGGTGCAATTGTCCCCCTCACTAAAATTTAGAGGGAAGTGCACACGATCATTAATAATGCTTAACTCATTTTTAGTGGAAATTTTTTCAAATGTGTAACCACATTTGTTTGATTTTGTTGTTTCTCTTTCAGTATTCTTTTCTCAAAATTCAAATTCTAAAGGCCAATAGAATTTGCTAAGTAATTTTTATATTTTTGAAATATAGGTCTCGGGGGCTGGAGAGATGGCTTGGTGGTTAAGAGCACTGGCTGCTCTTCCAGAGGTCCTGAGTTCAATTCCCAGCAACCACATGGTGGCTCACAACCATCTGTAATGATATCTGGTGCCCTCTTCTGGTGTGTGGGCATATGTGGAGGCAGAATGTCATATACATAATAAATAAATAAATAAATCTTTAAAAAAATTGAAATATAGGTCTCTGTGTTTGCTGGAGTTTTGGCCCCTGCTGGTAATGTGGTTGTTTTTCCTCTCCTCCCTTCTTCCCTTCCCTTCCTTTCCTTCGTGCTGTTCCTCCCCTGCCCCTCTCTTGAGTATTGTTTTGAAACAGTTCCAAACTATAGTCCAGACTGGCCTAGAAAGCAGTATTAAGCTCAGAGTGGGCAGAAACTAGTTGCATCCTTCCTGCCTCAGTCTTCCAAGTGCTGGAACTAATACACCTAACTTGGTATTTATTTCTATATTTGGGTGTTTTTTATTGGCTTCTACTCCACCTCTTTTATGCATCTGAGCATCTTTCAGATTAAACACACTATGACTTTTTCCCTCCAGCATCTTGAGGGTGGAGTATCAAGGTGCAATACTTACCAGTGCTTGTCCATGTGTCCTAAGGTCAGAAACTATATCAAGGAGCATAGCCCTCGTCAGCGGCCTACAAGGGAGGCCTGGAAGAGAAGCAACTTTAGCTGTGCAAGCACCAGTGGAGTGAGCGGTGCCAGTGCCAGCGCCAGCAGCAGCAGTGCCAGCATGGTCAGTTCTGCAAGCAGCAGTGGGTCCAGTGTTGGAAACTCTGCTTCAAACTCCAGTGCCAACATGAGTCGAGCACACAGTGACAGCAACCTGTCTGCAAGTGCAGCAGAGCGGATTCGGGATTCAAAAGTAAAATGTCTACTCAATACAAAACTTTACCTTTCAATATTAACATTAGGACGCTTTTGTTTCAATCTCTTGCAAACTAAAAATTGTTCCACCCTCTGGATGCCTGTGGGTTTTGGTTTTGATTGAACAAGCAGAGTGCTCTGCTGTTGAAGAAAGCTTGAGTGCTTTCAAATACTCTTAACCCATAACCATGCTGCCTTCAGTCTTTCATTTTTTATGTTCCCTTTCAGTAAGAAATATTAGAAATATTAAAATAACAGCTTATTCTCAAGATTGCAACTCACTACTGAGCGAATCTCACTATGTTGCTAATGTTGCCATCTATTAGCTTCTAAAACTGTTGTGTATGTCTTTGGTGTGTGTTTGTTTATGTGTGCATATGTGTGTGTATTTTCAGTATTTTTTTGGTGTTTTAACCTTAACTGTTCATTGACTAAGTAAAAAGTAGCACTTTCTATAATCTAGTTCTATTGTTTTATTGTTGAAATTTATTGTTGGGCACTTGTAAAAGAAAGTAGAAGTACATATGGAATGGTTATGTGGCTCAGCGTGGGAGTATGTATGGTTCCTTGCAGTGGCACAGAGTAGAGCCCATTTAAAGATGAGAGCAGAATCTCTTTAACGCTGGAAATCCAGTGATCAGACGATACACAGTGATTCCTTCCCCCCTTTTGTTTTGTATGTTTTTGTCAAAGTAGAAGAAACACCTATCTTTGGTTACCAAGGGATTTCACCGATCCCTTATTATAATTGCCATTATTCTTTTTTGGTATTAGTTTACCAGTGGTGAGGATTAAGGTTTCCTAACAGGCTTTTAAGATAGCATTTGCCTGATATTAGGAAGGCATGATTCCTTTGTAGCCATTGGGAGATTTTTAGTATTCTGGGGTAAAATGTACCTTGAAAACGTAAGCATTAGGGATTTGGACGATGGTTTCTGCATTGTCTATCCAGTATTGTGTTCTAGCATTTTATTTTTGCTGTGATGATGCCATTATACCCTAATTGAATTTTAAAAATACAAATTCTTGACAGTATTTTGTTGTCCATAGCTAGCTCAAACAATAAAGAATCAGTCCTTGCTAGCTACAAGAATCACTAGTCAAATGCAATAAAAATAGAATCTTATTTTTTTTTTACATCTAAGCTGGTGGATTACTTGTTGGTATAAGAATCACTCTGCAGAGAAACTTGAGCAGCTCATAAAATTTAAATAGAGAGGGCTGGAGAGATGGCTCAGAGGTTAAGAGCACTGACTGCTCTTCCAAAGGTCCTGAGTTCAATTCCCAGCAACCATATGGTGGCTCACAACCATCTGTAATGAGATCTGGTGCCTTCTTCTGGCCTGTAGGCATACATGGGGGCTGAACACTGTGTACACAATAAATAAATAAATCTTTAAAAAAAAAATTTAAATAGAGAATTTGAGCCATATAACCCTGGGTTGCATACAGCAATGTCTAAGCCTTACTGATTTTATACTTTTCACTTTGACAGAAGCGATCCAAGCAGCGAAAGCTACAGCAGAAGGCCTTCCGCAAGAGGCAGCTGAAGGAGCAGAGGCAGGCCCGGAAGGAGAGGCTCAGTGGGCTCTTCCTTAATGAAGAGGTGCTGTCCTTGAAAGTGACTGAGGAAGACCATGAAGCAGATGTTGATGTTTTAATGTAATAGGGTAAATCTATCAGCAGTGTTCTAAGCATTGTTCTGTTCTCATTGGTTTACATGCATCTTGACCAGAAGTTTGGTTAGGGTTGTGCTGATGTACCATTAATCATTTAGGCCAGTGGTTATCAGAGGGTAGTCCCAGTACCTGCAGCTTCAGCATCACCTGAAAAAATGTTAGAATCGCATTTGAGCCCCATTCCAGACCCATAGGCCATGTGGATTTGGGGCAGCACTGTGTTTTAACCAATGCTAGATTATTCTCATGCACATTCTGATTTAAGAACCACTGGTAAATGTCTTAACTATTTTAACTTTGTGGTGATTAAGTGGGCTTTTCAAAGACTAGTACATTTGCAGTTTTGGGGATGTCAGTGTATTGATGACAAGTAGTTTGTCTCTGTGTGTAGCATCTGTAATTCAGTTCCCTTCTTAATGATAAGATTTCTTAGTTTAATTTTTCAAGAGGGCCATAATATAATTATCAGTTCCTAGGGACAAATCTTCTTTGAGGTGAGGGTGCGCATAAGTCATGCATTGCTGTTTACAATAGTGCCTTCATTAGGTTTAGTTCCATTTTCATTAAGTATTAATACAAAGGTATAAGCAAAGGCCCTAATCTTTTTCAGTTAGATGTGGGTTTTTTGTCTTTCTATACTTTATGTCAAGTGAGAATCATTTCTGCAAGTAATAACTACTGAGAAAATAATGGCTACACTAGCAAAAGTTTAGACTTAATGCTTTGTTGATTAATTTTCAAATGGAGATTCCAACTAAACAGTGGCGCCGATCATACTTTCCCATTGCATCCTTACATTTTAGGCTGACTGATAATCTCCAAACTAGATCATTTATCTATTTCTCTCTTTCAAGAAAATAGCCAGATTTTTATGCAGCACATCTCCAATTTCGTTTATTTCATTTGCCAGCTTGCAGGCATGTGAACAGGCTAATGTTCCTTAACTGAGAAACCGCTTAGAGTTCTGCCAACCTTCAGAAAGCGCTGTGAGTGCAGTATAGAAAACACCTTCGTGGGTTCCTGATAGGACTCTAAGTCTAAATGTGAAATCATGGAGTTTCTTTAATGTTTTCAAAGAATTCATATCATGAACTTAGAAATAGTCTAATTCCTTTATCACATGTCTTCGGGCATTCACGTGGGCCAGAGAAGATGGAAACCGAGACTGACAGGCGACTTGCTTCTTTCATTTTTATGACAGCATTTGGAAGGCAAGCTGATTGTGTAATCGATGTTTTGAAAAGACTACAGAGTTCAGAGGTTGATAGGATCTCAACAGTATTTAAGTTTAGTTTCTTCAAAAAGATTGACAACTAATTTTCAGTTGGTATAAGGGCTTAAATTTGACTAAATTAAAGGTGAAGATTTAATCCTGGTGTGTTGGTATATACACTGTTAATCAGAGCATTCAGGAAGCTGAGTTGGGATAACAAGTTCAAAGCCAGCCTGGGCTGCATAGTGCTACTAAAATTTTGTTTACCTTTAAAAGTTTTATTTTGCTTCCTTGAAGGCTAAAGAATTGAAACTGAGGGTAAAGATTAGTGCCTTGCAGCATTCCTGAGGTCTGTGGTCTGGTTGTAACTTTTGGATGCCTACTAAAGTAAAAGGATGACTATGTGCGCTTTCAGCTCAAGTAGTAGTTCTGATTTTCCTCCCACCTCCTTTGGTGCTCCAGTCTAGTTTAGAGGAACCAAAGAGATCTTGGAGTCAGACCCTAGAATAATTGATGAAAGGTGTGCTCTGTTTTCCCTTCCAAGCACAGAAATCGAACAGAGAAGAGAAGCAAATGCATCTAAACCATCTGCCTTCCCTTAGCAGTAGCAAAATGGCACCGAGGAGTTTCTGCATGCTCTTCCTGTTCTCCGAGGAAGACGGGTGACACTGAGATGCAGAGCAGCATCTATCCATTACACACTTGCCAGCTGTTTATTTGAGGAAAATGCAAAACCGGTTCAGGATATAATTTTAAGACCAATTTCTCTATGCTCCCAAGAATCATGTAGTCTTCTTAACTTAGATTTAACTTATGTCACTATTGAATAAGTTTACCAAAGTGCAGATTTTTAATGTGTATAAAAGTTTGCCTATTTATAGAAATATGTCATAAAATTTTATGTGAGTCTATTCACTCTGTACATTAGAACCAGAATGTAAAGTCTATTTGGAGGAGATTGAAAATATTACTTTCATTTAAAAGCAAAAAGTGGAACTCTTGGACTTATGATTTAAGAGATAGAGATTAAAGTCTTTCTCTTTCCTTCCAAAATAGAAACTATATCACAAAAAGGCTGTTATCTGTCAGGACGCTTCATGTGGCTAATTCAGAGAGAATTGTTGGAATAGGCGGTGATTTATTAAATCTGCTATCTCTGTAGGGTATATTTAAAACAAATTCAAGTCAGTATCTTTTCTTTCATTTTCAATGGAAAGCCTACTTAATCAGTTAATTAAAAGGCAAATCAGGGAAATGCAAATCAAAACTGTTGAGAGTCTATCTCATTCCAGTCAGAACAGCTATCATCAAGGAAACCAAAAGCAAATACTGATGAGAGTACAGGGGGAGGGTAGGAAGGAATCTGTATATACTGCTGGTGAGAATACAAAATCGCTGTACCAGTGGAAATCAACATGGAAGTTCTTTTTTTAAAAAAAATTACAAGTGGAACTATGTTATCATCCAGCTATGCCATTTCTGAGTATATGCTCAAAATAAATGAACTCAAGCATATGGCAGAAATACTTTTTTTTAAAGATTTATTTATTTATACAGTATCCTGCCTGTAGGCCAGAAGAGGGCACCAGATCTCATTATAGGTGGTTGTGAGCCACCACGTGGTTGCTGGGAACTGAACTCAGGACCTCTGGAAGAGCAGTCAGTGCTCTTAACCACTGAGCCATTTCTCCAGCCTGGCAGGAACACTTATATTTCCATGTTTCTCACATTATTGTTCCCAATAGCCAATAAATACATGCCTGTCGGCAGATGAATAAAGAAAATGTGACGTATGCACAGAGCATAGTTGTATTTAGCCATAAAAAAGACTGGAATTATGTCATTTGCAAGAAAATGGATGGAACTAGATGGAGATTGTCATGTTAAACAAAGTAAGACTCAGAAAGACAAACATTGTGGGTTTTTTTACATGTGAAATCTAGATTTAATAAAATGCAAATCAAGAAATTAGAAGGGGACACTATTTGGGAAGGGGAAAGGATCTAGTAAAGGAATGGGGGCAAAAGATGGTAGGTAAATATGATCAAAGTAGATTATAAATATGTATGGATAAATTGGTGAATGAATGAGAAGTTCAGAATTTGCTCCAATGTTGGCTATCTTTTGGACAAAGTTGACGGTGGAGCGAATAAGTCTCCTCTTTACAGATTTATCCAGACTTTATTAGAGATCTTGGAAGACTATGTCAGTCCTTGTTGCAGCTTTTAAAAGTGCGAGCAGTGAGTTAAGCAAAATGGCATGTATTTTTATACAGTTTTGCAAATGATTAAAGGAAGCTGGTGTTCTAGAATGTAGTAGGTTGTAACGGGCTGGTTTATTCTGTCTTACCAAGAATGTAGAGTAAAATGATACTTTTTCTTCATTCTTTGGTAGATAGTGGCAGCTTTATTGAGTTCCTCTGTTTTTTTGGCTAAGTTAGATATTGCTGAACTAAATCCCAAAAGCTGACTTATCAAATAATGACCTATAGTGTGCGTAGACATCTCATTTTTAGCTTTTAAAAGTAGTAAATTCCCTCAAAAGGAAAAATTATAAGAAATTATTGTATAAAGGTATCCAGATTCTGATGAGCTTTAAAAATTGTAAAATTTATTATATATCTTCATATTTAAGCCAAAAATGTTGCTACATAAACTCTATAGCAGTTTTGTTCGTTTTGGGTTCTCATAGCAGACTTTTTTTTCATGGCTTCTCTGTAGCCTCATGTGCCTTAAAGGTGGTGAACTTTGACATTTTCATCAATATCAGGCTTTTCCAAACTCAAATATGAGAATGTTATAATTTGGTTCATATAATGCTCATGGTGTTTGGATATTAGTAAGCAAAACTTACCAAGAGTAGTAGTCATAGAGTATCAAATGAGATAAAAACCTTCAGATCTTAGTCTCAACTGTGTAAAACTAGTTTTGATCCACAAGATTATTGAAGAGCCTTGCATTTACATAAAGTTTTGATTAATGTATTGTTTTTTCCACTGGAGAAAAATGGCTGAGGCCAGGATAATTTTTCTTTCCTTTTTCTTTCTGAGACAGGTCTCCCTATATACTTCAGGCTAGCCTTGAACTTGCTATATTGTCCAGGGTGGTCTGGAACTTGTGATGCTTTCTCCTTAGCTTCTCTGGTGTTTGGGACACAGACATGTCCCAAACATGGGAGTATACCTTTTTAAACTAGCTAACATATATCATGAAAGAATTTTTAGGGTCTAGACAAAAACTCTTCAAGAACCAAGATTATAAGCAAGGTATTTCTTATGTTAACATTAGGGATTCATTGAGTTCCTTTGTGTATTTGTCAGGTCACCCTGTCCTCTCTCCTTTTAAACAAATTACCTCTTAGCGCTCTGTCTTCAAGAATTCTTCTTTGGAATTGATGGAGGGTGAAGTCAGTTTGACTTAGCTGATAGTATAGTTCTTTTGTGTTCAATAGTAGTGTGGATGTTGAATTCATTGACATTCAACATATTTAAGTTAGAGGTAAATCGCTTCTTGAAAGGGACTTTTAGGAAATAAATATTTGAGTAAAAATGTAGTATGGTAACTTTGCAGTAGTTTTAAATTTAATACAGTGGAATAAATTTTATCTTAAAACTGAACATTATTAAATATGTAAGACCGCTCAGGTATTTTGAGCTAGGCATTTCTGTCAGTGTAGTATTTGGAACACAATCCTTGGAATATTTAAATTTGGTCTCTGAAAAATAATTTATGTTCTCTATGAGGCTTGGTGGTCTGACATTTCTTCTAACTGGATGTTAAAAGTAAGGCAGTTGCATGGCATAGCTCAAGGTCCAAATTGGCTCACTATGATTTAATTTCCATTTCTTACTAAATTTGTTTGCAACTCCCTGCCCAATTATTTTTTGAATTGAGGTTATTGGTGTTTTAACCTAGACCAGACAATGGCAAATTGCATTTTAATTTGACATTCATGCCAAACTCAGAAAAACCAGTGTGGTCTTCGCTGATTTCAGTATGTAGTAGTTTTGCTGTATTGTCAGGTTTCTTCTGTTACATCTTTGTGGTGAATGGACCTGTGGAGATATGTGTTCTTTTTTGTGGTGATGTATGGGGTGGAAAAGGGAAGAATTGCTTAATTAATACATATCTGTTTTGACTATGTCAAGGTAATTGTAGGATCAATGTGTACAGGTGATAAGTACACACTTAAGATGCTGAATTGTTCAGAAGAACAGCCATGGCTTGTTCTGTAAAGTTGCTTGTTCTTAAACTGAAGCTGACCTTTTAGGTTTACATTGAGATTTTGAGGCTTTTAGAGAATGGAGCTGATAGTGTCTCTTCCTGTTGTGGGTGAATTTAATTTCTGTTTGAGTACTCTAGTTTAGATAAAAATTATTATTCATAAATCTTTGTGTTAGCAATTTAATAGGACTGTTGCCAAAAAATTAACAATATAACAATAAACACAAGTACATGTAAATCATTTTACAGATGGTTAAGAGTTGCAAATTGTGGGACTCCCCCACTTTTCAAAAATTAGTTATGTAGCATCAATATCATAACCAAAGTAGTAGGAAGGTGACTGGTTCAGAGAATCTGCAAGTAGTCTTAAATACTGTAAAGTACCAGATTGTTAACCAGGACTTTTTCCTGTATTCCTGCGAAATATATTCTATTAATGCACTTTTGTGTATATGACAGTCTCCTGTACATTCTGTACCTACTACAGTGTATATAAAACCTGGTTGTTTTTCTCGAAGCTATGTGAGGAGGGGATGACGATAGAGCACAGTTGGTTTCTATGTTGAATTCTTCTCACACATGAAAATATTTTAGCTGTTATGTCTAAACGAATATGTATGATTATAACTGAAGCCGGCTATGTAACAGAATTGTCTTTTGAACCCAATATCAGAATGAAAGGAGTCATTTTAGTCTTTAAGAATTGTGGTAATCATTCCATCTTAATTCTCTCTTTTCAAAACCCCACTGCTATTACTACTGTATACTCCGAATCAGCTCCTCTCAAAGTTCTATTCCTGAGCATTTACCACTAACAGACAACTGTCCTTATCGTTGGTGGCAGTTTGAGTAGACTCTATAAACTTGTTTTGTGAGAGTCTCAGTCTCCCAAAAGTCATGAGTAAAACATTTTATTCTGAAGAGATCAGATTTCTAGAGAGATTATCATTCACACCATAAGTGAAAATTAGGTCGATTTTTGTTGTTGTTGTTGTTGAAAAACAATCTATTTTCTTTTTGTGTTGCTGTAGAACCTTTTAAAAGTTAAGTTTCCAGAAAAGAAATGTCTATGATCAGTTATATGTGTAGATTCAGGTGCCGTTCTGATTTTTCTTTTCTTTTTTTTTTTTTTTTGTGTGTGTGTGTAGGTTTTTAGTTTGTTTTTGTTTTTTGATGAACAATGTTATTTCTTGCCACTAGAGGGATGTCTATGTTTTTTTTCTGCTTTGATTTTTTTTTTTTTAAGTTTCACAGATTGGCATAGACTTATACTCTGAATGTTTTGTTAGTAACTATGTTCATTTATTAGTCAAAGGTAGATTAATTAAGCTTGTTTAATGAAAAAGGCAGCCTTACTCATGCTGTCTGTAATCTTCCATTTTTAATAAATGTTAGATACTAAGTAAAACCTGTATGTGTGTGTGTTTCTTTTTTAAGGTACTCCGTAGCTGTACTGTCCTAATAGTAGGCACTAGACGTATGTGACTGTGTAATGAATTGAAATTAAATGAAGTTCAAAATTTTTCCCTAAGTCATGCAGCAATATTTCAAGTGCCCAAATACCCACATGTGGCTTTAGGCTAATTTTTATTTTGGAAACACAGAATCTGAAAAATGTTCTACAGTGTTGGGCATGGTGGTGGCACATGCCTTTAATTCAAGCATTTGGGAGGCAGAGACAGGTGGTGGCTCTCTGAGTTCAAGGCCAGCCTGGGCTACAGAGTGAGTTCTAGCACAGCCTGGGCTATGTAAAGAGACCCTATCTCAAAACAAAACAAAACTATTTTTTAAAAATGTTCCACAATCACAGAGAATTCTTGTGGAGAGAGCTGCTATAGAGATTTGATGGTTGCTGTAGCGGTCGTTATCATTCTACTAGTTAACAGTATTCAGTGGCTAAGAGCTGCTGCCCACAAAGCTGGTAATGACTGGTGTGAGAGGGAAAGTGAAATGTACTTGGTTTTCTGTTTCATTAAAATCACTGCCAAGGGCTGGAGAGATGGCTCAGAGGTTAAGAGCACTAGCTGCTCTTCCAGAGGTCCTGAGTTCAATTCCCAGTACCCACATGGTGGCTCACAACCATCTAAAATGAGATCTGGTGCCCTCTTCTGGTGTGCAGGTGTGAATGCATGCAGAACACTGTATACATAATAAATAAATCTTTAAAAAAATAATGAAACCACTACCAAGTTGGAAGCTTGTGGTTTTAGTGGAAGAATTTCTCCGATATTGACTATGAGAAAGTTAATGTTTGAATAAGGTGATAAATTAGGCACATTTTCTTTAGTTGATCAGTTTTGGTGGTAAGGGTTGAACCTGGGCCCTAGAACATGTTAAACCAATGCTCTTACTCTTGAGCTGTACCGACCCCACAATTTCTTAGTTTTATTATTATAAAGAGGCTGTCATGCAGCTTTCTCTGTGAGTTCTTCCTTTGACATAAATCTGTAAATGACAGTATTAGGACACGGAACCAAGTACAGACATTTTTAAAGACAGTCTAATACCAAGTGCTCAGCCCTAGACACAATAACATGGAGGCAACAGTGAAGAGACTCAGCAGGATGCATTATATGTATGTATTGATTTATGTATATGTAACAACAGTGGTTAAAGAAGAAGCCATGAATTTGGGAGGGAGGGTAGGGTCAGGCATGGGAGGGGGAAAGAGCAGAAATAGTGTAATTACATTTAATTTAGTAAAACTATTCTTACAAATAGAAGTGTGAGCTGCAGAATCAATGTTTAACTGTCCCTCCATTGATCCATTCATTCTACCCTTTAAAGCAATGGTTCTCAACCTTCCTAATACTGTGACCCTTTAATATGGTTCTTCATGTTGTGGTGACCCCCAATGATAAGATTGTTTATTATTTTTGTTGCTACTTCATAACTGTAATTTTGCTACTGCTATGAATTGTGATGTAAATGTCTGTGTTTTTTAAAGGTCTCAGGTAACCACTGTGAAAGGGTCATTCACTGGGTTAAGACCCATAGGATGAGAACAGCTCCTCTAATGCTACAAAAGCTAAACCCAGGTGACAATTTCATCTCAGTCTGATTTTTAAAAAAATAAATGTACTTCTGTAACATATACTTGTATGTATATGTGTATGTTTTATATATATATATACACATGTATTGAATCATATCTATAAAAATACTTCCTAATGTCAAGTAGTCTATTTATTTGCAATAAAAACCATAACCATTATTGTTACTAAGTTCAAAAATAATTCTGCATGTTGCTGACCCTAATATAAAATGATTGCTTTTTCTATTGCTTGAGTTCTGGTGGTATCTTGGCCACTGCCCTCTCCTTTTTCTCTCCCTTTTCAAGACAGAGTTTTATGGAGTGTATGCTACCCATGAGCTTCTGACCTTCCCGCCTCCACCTCACCTCCTGAGCACTGGGGTTACAGTCATGCACCAGCATGACTGTTGTATGCTGTGATAGGATGGAACCCAGAACTTCGTGCATGCTAGACAAACACTCTGCCAACTGAGCTACATTCCCAGGCTTTGACCCCCATGTGTATTGAAGCACGATATCTATTGCTTTTATATAGAAACAGATTCTCAGTTGTTTTCTTCAGTATGTTGTTAAAAGTCATAGAATGATTTGTGTTCCCCAGCAGCAGGCAGGGAATAATAGATCACAGTAACTTGAAGTATGTCTTTGCTGTTTGATGTGCCTCTGTATCCAAGAATTTTCTTTTCGTGGCCTGAGGAGACAGATTAGTGGATAAAGTGCTTGGTGTTAAAGCATAAGGACAATCACAGATCTCCATAGCCCAGATGAAAGGCACACATAGCAGATGCCTAGAATCCTAGCACTTGGGAAACAGAGATGGGATCTGGTGTAGGAGGTCCTTTTGTATTTTTGTTGCTTTTATTGGTTAAATAAAGAGACTGCCTTGGCCTTTTGATAGGGCAGTCCTTAGGTGGGTGGAGTAGACAAAACGAAAGGCTGGGGGAGAGAAGACAATGTGGGAGACGCCATGCTTCTCCGGCCCAGTTATTTCAAACATAAGCTAACTAGGCACCAAAAAATGCAGCCCTCTCCTCCTTACTACAGGAATCCTTGGGACGAGCTGTCTTGCTATACTAGTTGGAGCCACTGAATTCAGCAAGAAACTTTGCCTCAGTACATGTAGTAGAGAGCAATCAAGTAAGACACCTGATGGAAATCAGGTCTCTATACATGACTCACAAGAAGTTCCTTAGTCAAAATTAACTCAAATGGTAAATATTTTTTTGTTTTTATTTATTTACTTATTTTTACATACCAATCCCAGTTTCCCCTCCCTTCTCTCCTCCTGCTCCCTGACTTTCTCCCCACCCCCAACCCCCATCCACTCCTCAGAGAGGTAAGGCCTCCCCTGGGAACTAAACTAAGTCTGTCCCAACATCTCTTTGAGGCATAACCAAGCACTCCCTCACCCCCGTGCCTAGATTGAGCATGGTATCTCTGTAGAGAATGGGATCTACAAAGTCAGTTCATGCATTAGGGTTAGATCCTGGTCCCACTGACTCAGAGACAGATGTTGGGGTTCAACCTGAAGACCAGAAAAGCAAAGCAGTTAGCCACTGACTCTTACCTCGAACTTAGTCTGAAAATGGTGATCCTGCCTCCAGGAAAACTCAGAATGATGTTGGGGGAGGGCGGCACTTGTTGGTTTCTGGTCGCCTGGCTAGCTTAGACCTGAAATAATCACACAAAAACTGTATTAATTAAATCACTGCTTGACCCATTAGCTCTAGCTTCTTATTGGCTAACTCTTACATATTAACTTAACCCATTTCTATTAATCTGTGTATCGCCACGTGGCTGTGGCTTACCTGCTAAAGTTCTGACCAGCATCTGTCTCAGGCAGCTCCATGGCATCTCTCTGCTGCTGTTGTCCCTTTCTCATTAGCGTTAAGAAAATTCAAGGTTAATAAAGCATTATGTAATCTATTTCTGGGGGCATTTTCCACCCCTTTCTGTTTGTTTACCATATCCTTTATAGCTCTATTTGATCTTTCTGTAACTGTCTGACCTATAGGATTATGTGGTATACCTGTAATATGCTTAATATTATAATAAGTAAAAAACTTTCATTTTCTTAGAGTGTGCTGAACCATTATCCATCTTTATTTGTGCAGGTATATCCATGATGGCCATAACTTCTAATAAATGTGTGATTACTGACTGAATCAGCCTTTTCTGAGCTTAAAGCAGTTGCCCCTGAATAAGTGTCAATGGTGTGGTGTACATATTTTAATTTACCAAATTCTGCAGATTTCATTCCTTTGAGTACCCTTTGGGTTGGTCCCTGCAGGTAGCGGTGTTTGGTCATATAAAGAACAAGTATGACATCTCCTTATAATCTCCTAAGCTTATTGCCATGTAATAGGAAACTCTTTAAACCTTTGCTATTAATATTGATGTTTTTATGAAATTCTGAGACCTGCAACATGCTTGCAATCAGTAATTGATCAATGTCTGCATTGCCTTGTGCTAGAGGACCTGGCAGACCCGTATGGGACCGGATGTGTGTTATATATATATAGGACAAAGCCTATTCCTGATTATATCTTGCATCTGGATAAATAATGAAGTCAATTCTGTATCATCTGGTATAAATTCAGCAGTTTCAATATGCAAGACAACTCTTTCTGCATATTGTGAATCAGTAACTATATTAAGAGGTTCTTTAAAATCCCTTAGCACCATGAGAATAGCATATAATTCTGCCTTCTGGACAGAAGTATAAGGGCTTTGTTCCACCTTACTTAATTCTTCTGATTTGTAACAGGAACAGTCCTGAACCTCTTTAGTTTTCCACCTTGATACTGGTTAAATACTGAGAAATATGCTCTGCTTGACAAATTAAAAGCAATTAAATCAATTCCATACACGGAACAAGAAACCCAGACCTCACGGGCAGGGAGCACAAACCGGAAGCTGCACAAGTCGCCACATGGCAAGGGAACACGACAGTGGGGGCGGGAGGCATATGTGTGCTTGGGAAAATTCCAAGTCGCCTCATGCAGTTAGCTCCGCTGTGGAGGGGGTTCTACAAAAAAACCACTTAGGTAAAAGCAAGCCAAGCGGGCAGGGTTCGGAGACTTTCTGGGCCATGGACCAGGTCTTTAGGCTGTCCACTCGGTAGGTGTGGAGTCCGAATCCACGTGGGTGCCAGATGAAGAAGGATGCTTAAAAGAAATCCCACACATCGGGTGGTGGTGGCAGCGCACGCCTTTAATCCCTGCACTTGGGAGGCAGAGACGGGGATCTCTGAGTTCGAGGCCAGCCTGGTCTACAAGAGCTAGTTCCAGGACAGGCTCCAAAAGCTACAGAGAAACCCTGTCCTGAAAAACAAACAAACAAACAAACAAAACAAAAAAGAAATCCCATACTAGCTCAGAATTGAGAATAATAGATGGTTATTTATTTAGGGTTATACTCACAAATCAGAATCTTCTGCTGGAATGGAAAACAGCAACGGAATCCCGCAGCCGGAAAAGAGGCTGTTCGCGCACTTTACATTGGCATAAATAGTATAAGAGGCCATGCCCAAGTGGGCAGGCAACTTAAAGCCAACTAGCTGTAGGATTTCCTACAGCAGAATGAGACTAAGAGAACTGTCTCCTGTTTTATAATGCTCCCTAGTTCTGGGATTAAGGGTGTGCACCACTACTGCCTGGTTTCTATGGCAAGCTAGTGTAGCTACTGGGACTAATGGTATGTATCATTGCTACCTGATCTGTAAGGCTGGCCCGTGTGGCTGTTTTACTTTTCTGATCTTCAGGCAAGCTTTATTTATTAAAATATAAATGAAATGCTACTACAGCTGCCAGTGGCCCCACATACTGCCCAAGCCACACCATTGCCACCTGCATTCAGGGGTCTTAGTTTGGTACTATGCAGGTTCCCCATTTATCAGCCCAGAGTCCGTGAGCTCCCACAAGCTTGGGTAAAGATTTGACTATAAAGACTTTCATTAAGATCATGTAGAAGATATAAGGAAATGGAAGTTTTTAGCTTCCCCCCCTAGTGTTTAAGAACTCTTAAACTATGTTTCTGAGACTACTTGATTTTCTTTTTCTTTTAACTTATCAGACTGTATAATTGCCAGTTAAACAATATAGCTTGAGAGTTTGCAGGGATTTTGTAGATTGTCCCCCATGGCGGTTTGCAAACTTAATTAGTGGATCATAATTCCTAAGAGGCTTATCCGGTGATGGTGGTAGCCAGCCTTGGAGCTGCCAGGATGTTTAGGCCTGGGCTTGGGAATTTGCTTTATTTTTATCTATTAGTAAAGTTTGTTCCTTTACACTTTCAGACACTTTTGGTCCCTCTTTCTTCCCAAAAATGCACACATTTTTGGTCCCTCTTTCTTCCCACTTCCACATTCTCCCATTTTCCTCTGGGTCTTACCAGCACCCCTTTATAAATCTCTTTTCTCTATTTGTTTTGTTCTTTTGTATCCCATGGAAAATTTCATCAGGACTGTCTGTGTGATCCTAAATTTAGAACCAGCCTTCAGAGCCTCGTGGACTCACAAGTTGGTACACAATTTGATACCATGCTTCTCCCCTCCTCCCAGAATCTGTTGTTTGCGTACAGATTAGCAGCGTGTTGCAGGGCTCCATGGGTCCCTTCTACTTTCATAGCTGACTGTTAGAAGTGTCCTGCACAGCTGCTGTCATGTTTGTGGTTCTCATGTGCATATCCTGCTTAGAGAATGGTATTTTGCAGCTCCCTTCCCCATCTTCCAGCTCTTACATTCTTTCTTTCTCCTCTCACAATGTTTTCTGAGCTTTAAGCAAGTGGTGTAAGTATTTTGTCTGAGTCTGAGCCTTCACCAGTCCTTTATTCTCAGCATTGTGTGCAGCCATGAGTCTTTGTCTTTATCTTCTTTCACTGCAAAGAGAGGCTTCTCTTTTTAAGGCTGAGTGTATCCTTTCCGCTGGATATAAACAGATGTTTGTGGGAGTGGTTCATGCTATGTCAGTTCATCTTGATGATTCTGATGCATATTTAAATTGGAGAACCACTAGAATAATATTTTCCTCTTCCCCTGAACATCAGAATCATGTACAGATCTTTTAGAAAATACTGGTTCTGGGGATGGAGAGATGACTCAGAGGTTAAGAGCACTAGCTACTCTTCCAGAGGTCGTGAGTTCAATTCCTACAACCACATGGTAGCTCACAACCATCTAGAATGAGATCTTTTGCCCTCTTCTGACCTGCAGGCATACATACAGGCAGAACACTGTATTATAATATACTAATATATTCCGTGTGTGTGTGTGTGTGTGTGTGTGTGTGTGTGTGTGTGTGTGTAGTGTGGTATGTGTTCACATGTGTGAGGTACACATGCTAATGCATACCTGTGGAGGCCAGAGGTTGATGCTAGGTTTCTTCCTCTGTTTCCATCTTCTTTTTGTTTGTTTGTTCATTCCTTATTTTCAATAAGTCTCTTACCTTGTAGTCCTGTTTGGCCTGGAACTCCCTATGTAGATCAGGCTGGCTTCAGACTCATAGAGATCTGCCAGTCTCTCTGACTCCTCAGTGCTGGAATCAACCTTCCTTTTAGAGGCAGAGCCTATCATTGAACCCTGAACTTGGTATTATAGCTAGACCAAGTAGCCAGCAAGCTCCAGGGATTTGCCAGTTTCTGCCCTCCCCAGTGATAGGATTGCATGCACATGCCACCACAGCCAACTTTTATGCAGGCACTGGAGACCTGAGCTCGGGTCGTAATGTGCACCTAGTAAACACTTTACCCACTGAGCTATCTCCCAAACCTCTGCTTCCGTTAATGCTTTGGGTTGTGATTCAGTATTACTTTGTTATTGAAGCTTTTCTGCCTTTGAACATGATTCTTATTTTTGAGAAAGGGTCTCATGGAGCCCCAGCTGGTCTTGATCTCCTGCTCCTATATCCTAAATGTTGCTATTTTTATGGTATGCTGGGCATTAAACTCAGGACTTTATGAATTCTTAGCAAGTGCTCTACCAACTGAGCTACATCCCCAGCCTTAATTGAAACTTACTTTTAACTGACACATAAAATTGTACACACATATGAAGTACATTGCAATGGTTTGATACCTCTCTGTGTGTGTGTGTGTGTGTGTGTGTATTATTAAATATTTACATTGGGGTAAATATGTATGAATAAAATATTTCGTTGTTGTTGTGGTGAATACATTCAAAGTTCTTTTTTCTCTATTTTTCTGAAATGTCCATTATATTATTATCTCTAGTCATCCTACTGAGCAATAGAATCCCAGAATATATTTGATGGCAGCCTTCTGAGAAGACCTGAGACAGAGTACCCATCTCAGCATAGATGGTGTCTTGACCTGGGGACTCTGCTATAATATAATACGGAAGTTGTGCCAAATTTGGGGGTGATTTGTTATTTGGCACTAGGTAACCGATACATCATTTACAGAACAGAAATGAAACAACATTCAGATCTTTCTCAGTCTCCAAAGGCAAACGGATGCTGCTTCCTCTCATTTATTTGTTGAGCAGTACTTGTGGAATGCCTGCTAATGGCTAGGCATTGTGTTGAGCTCCCATGGGTGAGAGGTAAACAGACACACACAGTCTGACTTTTGCACTGGTTTTCAGAGTCTCGCAAGAGAGAGAACCAAGACACGGTTCATGAAATGGAAAACCTTTCCATGCTGTCACTGTGGACATTTTGTTAAAAATCAGTGAAGACTTCATTCTGGTCTGGCTTACGTACAGGTATTTCTGAAGTTCTTGTCTAGTTCATTTTAAGGCAACCCTAACTTATCTTAGGATGTATTTTCTACTGAAATGTCCACTTTACGTTTATTTACCTTATATGCCATTCTGCCTTAGAGTTAGGTTTCTTTTTCTGTCTTCCCCTCTAGTCCTGATTTTCTCTTTACATCCATAAAAGTGTTTTGCATGTATGAAGAACGATAGTAATTTGATATTAATTGTGGCTTTGTTAATCTAAGTGCTGTCACTATTTTCTCTTGTTTTGGGGAAGTGCTTTTTCATGCCATTAACATGTTTACTTTTTAGATCTCTTGTTTCTTTCTAAAGTATTTAGATATAATAATGAGACCTAATAAGGTTGTAAATCCTAATCATCACAAGGTAAACAATAAATATATTATTCATGTTCTCTACTAGTTTTCTTAGGAGATAATTTTTCAAAATTTATGCAAAGTATCCTGCTATTTTATGTTTATATAATACTTTATAATAATGTGCCAAAACATATAGAAAGGCTCATAAACAGAGCACAAAATACCATGCAATTAATTACTGCTTATGGCAAGAATGAACATAGTAGCTTATAAATTTAGAGCTGGCTGTGTGCCTGCCAAGGGCAGAATGGTTTTGTAATGTTGGCATTAATTTGTAATTAGTCAGTATTCTTGGTAAATCATCCTTGATCAAGTTTGTCCATCAGTGTTAATCCAATTTATTTCATATGTGTTTAGGAAATTGCCTTTTCAGCGGTAACTGTGAGAATAACTTAAAGGAGACAGGCCTCAAGATATTTATCCCCCCACTGGAAATATAATCATTTAAAAAGCTAAGAAAATTAAGATTGATGCTATAGTACTTATAACAAAAGGGTATAGCCAAATGTGGACATACCGATTTCCTTAATTTCTGAGGTATTTTCAGCTAAAAATTCAAATTAATTATCTATTTTTCCCTATGTTAATGCATATATTTCTTTCTTTCTTTGATTTTTCAAGACAGGGTCTCTGTGTAGCCTGGCTGTCCTGGAATTCACTTTATAGATGAGGCTGGCTCACACTCAGATCTGACTGCCTCTGTCCCCCAAATGCTGAGATTACAGGTGTGTGCCACCAATGCCCGGCTGATATTTCTTAAAAATATTTAGTATTATCCTCAGTGTATGGCCCAGTGGGATCTTGGATTTGCAATCCTCCTGCCTTTAGCTTCTGAGTGTCTGGGGTTCCCAGCCAGGGCCATCAGACCTATCTTATCCTCAGTTCTAAATTTTCTACTTGTTCTATTTTATGGATATTGTGTGAGTCTTTTTCTTTTGTTTCGGTTGCTGTTTTGACACAACACATCTCATGTAATCAGGCTTGCTTCAAATTCTCTACATAGCTGAGGATAATTTTGAACTTCTGCTCTTCCTATCTCCACCTCCTATGTATTGGTATTATAGGCATACATTGACATATCCATTTTACTTTTTGTTTGAAAAATCATACATGCATATAATGTGCTTTGATAAAAACCAACCCCTCCATTCCCTTCCCTCTAATTCTTTCCATATATACCCCATCACTTTCTTTCTCTATTTCATATGTTTTTTTTTTAAATCCATAGAAAAGAAGAGGAAAAAATCCCTTAAATTTTTGTTCAACTCCTCCTGCACATAAAAACAGTAAACGAAGAAAACAACATAGAATCTATTTAATGCTACTGTTTGTGCATGCGTGTAGGACCATCTCCTGGTGCCCGGGTAGTCTCTCAGGGCCCTTGTCTCTCCCTTTCCCAGTAGCCGTCAATTGTCAATGTTGGCACTAATATAAAATAGGTGCTTTTTTTTATTGCTGAAAGAATTATAAGTTTTTAAAATAAGATTCAGTGTGTTTGTGTGTGTGTGTGTGTTTATGCCATATGTGTATGGGTGCCTGCATAGGTCAGAAGAGGTTTCCAGATCCCCTGGAGCTGGAGTTACAGGCACGTTTGAATTGATATGGGTACTGGGATCCAAATTCAGGTTCTCTAGAAGAGCAACAAGTGCACTTAACCCCTGAACCATATCTCTGGCCTGTAAAGTATAAGTTTTGATGGTCTAGTTTATAGGTGTGCTCTCTGGTTAAGGACTATTACATATTTGGTTCAAGTTTGAATAAACTGAGGTGAAAGGAAAGGATGCAGCTAGTCCGTTCCATAGTCAGAACTTAATCTGAACAACAACTCAGTTTCCTTAACAAAAGTTTCAAGGGAAACAGAAAGGCAAGAAGATTGTGTGGTGATGGTTGTGGTCCTCTCCATTAAGAGATACATGAAGGGCTGGGCAGAGCCAGGTGGATCTCTGTGAGATTGAGGCCAGTCTGGTCTATGTAGTGAGTTCCAGGACAGCCAGGGCTGCAGAGAGACTGTCTCCAAAAATCAAATAAGCAAATAAAAAACCAAAAAGCAAAGAGATACATGAGGACGGAATTAACTGATTTCAGTGTAGATCTCATATCTGAGACCTGATTAAAGGAAATTGAGGGTGTTTGTGCTTTTGAAGCAATCAGCATTTGTGAACAATGACTGAGTAGATGTTCAATGATCTTAAATATTACTATTAGTTTCTGGTGTAGTGATGGTATCATGATGATCAATAAAATTTTAAGCATTAGTATATTTTTTTAAGGATTTAAAAGATTTGTATGTGTAAATGTGGGTGTCTGACACATATGTGCAGGTGCCCAAAGGGGTCAGAAGACAGTGTTGGAGTTCCCTGGAGCTGGAGTTGACAGGTGGTGGTAAGTCACCCTATGCAGGTGCTCAGAACTCAACTTCGGTCTCCTGGAAAAGCGGCCAGCACTCTTAAGGACCCCAGCCTCAAGAGTTTGGATTTCTAACCTAAATATTGAGGGGGCAAAACATCCATAAATATAAAATGAATTAATAATTTTTAAAAAGAAAATGACAAAATATAATACAAATTAGTGCAAATAAATTGTTGAAGCTGGTGTTTTCTTGATTGGATTTCAATTTTTAATAATGAGTACAAAATAAGGATTTTCACAATCAAAAATAGAGATTGCTACAAGAAACTCTTGCTAAATAAATTTCTTTTTTTTAATTTTTTTTTTATTTTTCTCTGCTCCCATCCCTGCCACTCCCCTCCCTCCCTCAACCCTCCCCCATGGTCCCCATGCTCCCAATTTATTCAGGAGATCTTGTCTTTTTATACTTTCTACTTCCCACGTAGATTATATCTATGTAGGTCTCTCTTAGTGTCCATATTGTTGTCCAAATTCTCTGGGATTGTGGTTTGTAGGCTGGCTTTCTTTGCTTTATGTTTAAAAACCACCTATGAGTGAGTACATGTGATAATTATCTTTCTGTGTCTAGGTTACCTCACTCAAAATAATGCTTTCTAGTTCCATCCATTTTCCTGCAAAATTTAGGCTGTCGTTATTTTTTTCTGCTATGTAGTACTCCATTGTGTAAATGTACCACATTTTTTTATCCATTCTTCGATCGAGGGGCAGCTAAATAAATTTCTAAATAATACATTTAAAGAAAAAGATATAATTCCAGAAGGATATCTGAGACAGGAAGAAATGACAGGGCTAGGGAAACATCTTAGTGGTAGGGTGCTTGCCTAGCATATGCACGGCCCTAGGGTCAATCCTCAGCACTACAAAAAAGGAAGCAAACTATAGTTTAAGATTTAAAATTTGTGTATTTAGTTGTATGTTATTTGCATTCCAAAAAACGGTGGAAAATAAGCATAGTGGCAAAGTCCAAAAGGAAAATATGAAAAAAAGAAGATAAGGGTGGAATCTAAAAGAGATTTAAAAGTATATACTTAGTGAAATTATTTAAAAAGAAAAAAAGCCCTAGTGTGGTGGTACAGGCCTTCAATCTCAGCACTCAGGAGACAAAGGCAAACAGATGTCTGTGAGTTCAAAATCTGCCTCTTTTACATAGCTAGTTATAGGCCAACCAGGGCTACCTAGTAAGATCCTATCTTTAAAAAAAAGCAATAATTTACATAGGTTAAAAATAGCATAGATCTAATTGGAGTGTACAATATTGTTGAAATCTGTTGAATGCATGCATATCTTAATGTTGCATTCTTAGCCTTTGAAGAGATTGTCACCTGTGCTACGCTGGGGCTTTTCTTCAATGCAGTTGATTCAGAAATAACCCCAATAATTTCCTTGGTTTATCAACCTGGACTTGGATGGAATATTTATGTGAGTTTCAAGAATAGGCACAACTAATCTCTTCTATGAGAAGAAAACAATTTTTCTAGGTTGGTGTAAAAGCCTCGGTTTCATTGTGGCGTCTGCATAGGCAGTGCCATTGGGCTGTGCTTTTGCTCTCTGCTGTCTCGTCCTCCTCTTTCCCTTGTCTCTTTCTGCTGATGCCCTTCTTCCCCTATTGAGGGCAACTTGTGTTTCCTATTATATATTTCACCCTCGTCTAATCCTTCCCTCTCATGATGTCCTTTCCAGCTTTGTTATCAACACACACACACACACACACACACTGAAACTAAATTTAAAAATATTTAATTTAAAAATTACATAGTATATAATTATGTGTATATATGATTTTTAATTTAGGTTCCACATATGAGCGAAACCATAGCATTTATTTTTTCGTGGTTTCTCTTTTTTATTGTTATTTCCTACTTTAGCATGTTTTTTGTATGCGTGTGTGTGTGTGTATGGGTGTTTTGCCTGCACATATATCTATGCACCACATTTGTGCCTGGTGCCCATTTGGAGGACAAAAGAGGGCTGCCAGGTCCCCTGCAAGTGGAGTTACATACAATTATGAGCCCCCATATAAGAGTTGGGAATCCAGTCTGGATCCTAGGGAAGAGCAATGTGTTCTTAACCACTAGGCCATCTCTGAATTCCTGGCTCTTTTGAAATGTGAAGATGTTGACCTTTGGAGAGGAAAGGAATAGTAATAGGGGTGAGTAATGGGGAAACACCTTGGGTGCTGTTAAGAACTTTATGGTGCTTTATACATTTGTAATTTGTGGCAGTACATTCAACTGTGAATTTATTTTCTCTGTACCTTTTCGTATGTGTTGTAAGAAATAGCTAAGTGTGGTAGCACATGTTCCTACTCAGTAGTCCCAGACAGCTGAGAAGTTCAGGCTGGAGGACTGATTGATTGAGCCCAATATTTTGAAACTTGGTCTAAAAAAAAAGAAAGAAAGAAAGAAAGAAAAGAAAAAAAAAACTAAATCTCAGTTGAACTTGGTGTCCCAGACCTGTGATCCCAATTCTACAAAGGCTGAGGCAGGAGGATTAAAAGTTCAAGGACCGAGAAGGCTACAAAATAAGTTCAAGTCCAGCCTGGGTAAAGCAGTGAGCTCCTGCCTTAATAAGTAAAAAGAGGACTGTGGGTATAGCTAAATGGCAGAACACTGCCTAGCGTGTGCTAGGTGCTGGGTTCAATTCCCAGTGCCTCAGGAAAAAAAGCAAAGAAAACTGAAATATTTATACATCATTTAGCATTTTTTACCTACCTTCACCCATTTTTCATATGATGCCTAAAATACCTCATTTAAATCTCCTGGTTCCCGGCCTCCTCTTTGCACCCTTGCCCTCACATCAAATTTTCGACTCCTTTCTTTGGTTCCCTGTTGTAGCATAGTACTTACACTAAGGTATTATGTCTGTTTGTCATTTCATGCTGGAGAAATCTTAAGTCTCTCTTTCTACCTCCCTCTCTTCTCTTCCTTGTTCTCTCTTCCTCCCTCTCTCCCTCTTTGAGAAAGAGTGCCATTCTGTAGCTAAGGCAAGCCTATAACTTATTTCCTAGCCCAGGTTAGACTCAAACTTTTTTTATTCAATTTAATTTTAAACAATCTTTTCTCATTTTACATACCTATTTCAGTTCCCCCTCCCTCCCCTCCTTCCATGCCACCCACCTTCCCCCCACCCTAGACCCCCTCTACCCCTCAGAGAGGGTAACACTTCACTCTT